>JARJPL010000372.1:0-48682 GCA_030782805.1 Aschersonia sp. MBC 622 | reverse complement strand
CCCCCCCCCCCCCCCCCTGTCTGTCGGGAGATGCTTATGTCTCGGGCCGGATTTCTGACTTGGACCTCTTTACCGAGTACATACTGGTACCACAGCGCATTCCCATCTCTTCCTGCACGCCGCGAGTCAATCCCGCCAGGTGGCATTGGGGCAATCTTGTTTCTGCTTCTGGCGTTGGCACTGCAGCGAACCCTGTTTTAGCGTGCCCGCCTTCCCGGGTTCTACTACGTCCGTCGCAAATCTAGCAAAAAAAGAGGCCCTAGCTCAGAGGACGATAAGAAGCGGAAGCAAAAAGGCAAAAGGCACAAGAAACATGTACTGGTTGGTGTGCGAGACCATGACCGAGTCCAAGGGGACCTACCTAGTTGAAGTCGCCCAACATCTATCCGGTAGTTTATTAGTTTGTTATTGCCCATCATCAGTGCTTGCCCCTGGTCGACGCGCCGAGCCTAAGCAAGCCCTTTACCAAAGCGCCGGGTGCGACTAGGCTATTTAGTCCATGTCTCGCCTAACGAGGTACAAACAGATCCCGTACTTTTGCAGACTGACAGACTTCCACCCCCTGATGGTAGCCAGACTTATGTGTCTGAAAGCACTGGCCCTTCTCTTTGATGCGCAGTTTTGCTTCCGAACGAGGTGCAGCGTCAATCTGTCACCTGGTTTTTGGGGGTCGTGACGGATACTTCCGTGAGCCTCGGATGCCCCTCGGGCGTCGCTGGCTAACTTTGGATAATGCCAAGTCATGCACGATGCGCCTCGTTTCTCGCAAGCAAGCCAATTGTTGTGAGCCAAATGACGGCGAGTAAGGGATTAAAAAGTACAGGCTTCGAGTCTTGCGGTCTCGACCTCGACCGATACGACGCTGTCTTGAAACGCTCTTGTCAACGACATGGCATTCAACAAACGTTCTAGTCAAGCATTGTTTATTCTTCAAGGCTACACACACACCATTGTGAATGATCCTTGCTCATGCACGCTGCCTCTTGCTGAAAAAAGATTTTATCTGCGCTTGCCTCCTCGGCATTTGTCCGTAGCCTTGTCTGGGGAAAACGGAATATACGCCGTCCAACCAGAATGAAGGCTCCCTGCGGCTGTCAACGAGGCAATTTTCTAAACAGGAAGGGGTCTCGACCAGGAAAAAAAAAACAGTTTACCATTCTTTGAGATTGTGGCTCGGTCCCTAGCCAGTAAACAAGGCCTGTCGATCAAGGCTGCATCTTCAGCTGAGCCAGCATCCCCGCGTCCAAAAGACAAAAAGAATGCCATGGCATGGATTGCCCCCCCGACAGCCCTGCCCGTGCTCAGCTAGCAATAAGCCACACACTCTGGTCAGCTCCGCTAGATGAGGCGACTGGGGCTTCCCGCAAGCTTGACGCCTTCCTTTTTTTTTTGTCTGTTTGATGCAGGGTTTCTTTCCCACTTCCCGGATGAAGAGGCCCTTCTGAGACAGAGACAGCAAAGTGGCTTTTTCTCTTTTTGCTATTCGGGGCTTTTCTTTGACAAATCAATACCCATTTGGCGGCGTGTTGTATATTCAGCCCCGTCGCAAAAAAGAAGCTGGTTGCCATTTCCTAGATGGGCGAAAATTGTCCGACAACGTTGTGGAGGGGACTGGCAGTTAAACAAGGAGCTTTCTTGTTAGTAATCGGTCTTGTTTCGAAAACTGTCCCCTCTATGACGCCATGTGCGCACGTTTTCAACGAGCGGGAACTTTGCCAAATCCCCAACGATCGATCCGCGGCCTTGATCATGGCAAAAGAGAGAGAGAGAGATAGAGAGAGAGTCATGTATCTTTCGCCTACGAGGCCTCGACTTGGCTTAGCCTCGCCCATTCCTGGTCAGCCTGTTCTACCAGCCTGCAGGCCACTCACTGACTAACTAAAAGAGACTGAAAATGTACCCAAGTCCTCGGGACCCGAGCTCAAACCTCAAGTTCCACCGAGGCGTTTTTCTTTTCTTTTTCTTTTCTACAGTGGGCTTTTGTTGGTGCCCAAGAGTGTCCAAAACTGGCAACACACATGGCTGCCAATGTGCCAAGGAGCGCCCGCTCTTGTCGTTGGCGTCTTGTAATTTGTAAATGACTGATTGGAACCCAAAGAATGATTTGCGGTGGCTGGCGAGGAGGGACAACTCGTTTGCCCAAGTTGTAGCTGCTAAAACTTGCCTCCATCAACGGCGCTCTGTCAAATCTGTTAGAGAGGGCCGACCCCATCTGCTGTACTCCCCAAGCTGCTGCTGACAGATAGACAGATATAGATAGATTTCCCATTCGGGTTATATTGTGCTTAGCGCGTCATGTCTCTATCCGCAGCCTCATTGCGGCGACTTGTGCTACACAGCATGCAGCTCACAACCCGTGCCCGACTGGTATGCGATGCCTTTTTTTTTCTTTTGCTCTCACCTGGGACAAAGGTCTTGTTGCGTGTCGTACAGCGTCGGCTTGGGGCGTTTTTGCTATCCGATGTCCGCCTTCGCCTCGAAAAATCGCGGGCCGGTCGGTCTACACATACATACATACATGCAACGTCACACGACGGCGACTCGTCTGGACCAACTTACAACTTGAACTGCAAAAATAAAATAAAAATAAAAATAAAAATAAAAAAAAGAAAAAGAAAAGAAAGAAAAAAAGTCTGCTCATCCCTGCTCTAGAATAGACGGCTACAGCTCTGCCTCCCGACTCTATTCGGGGCTAATCAGTATTTGTCACACAACTCGCCATTCACCAACTGACGAGGCTCTTTCTTGTAGAGGGACAAAAAAGAAAGAGAAGAAAAAGAAAAAAAGGGATCAAACCTGTGGGACAATGGTCCAAGGGCAAAACTGACTGTGGTGTTTGTGCTGCTCTCACGCCCTGCAGGCTGTTCCCTTTTTGTGTGTTGGCGTAACCCGAGCACTTTGAAAAGTTGAACCATGGTAATAACCGAGATTGCACTCTTGGCCACCATTCAGATTGGAAGTTCGTCTCTTGTGGACATTGTATACAAGGGAGGATAACGCGATAGGACCGGAAAAAGGGCTCTTGTTGCCTGGGCAGAATCTCCTATGGAGATTGCGGATAAGCGCTCCAACTCAAGGGAGCTTCTCCGTGGTGATGACTCTGATGAGAACCCCGCTCAACGACTTGATGCAGACCTGCATCACTTTTTTTTGAAGTCAACACCCCCTTTTTTTGCTTGCTAGTCTCGTCGAGTTTCTCGTGTCTGTCTCGCGTACCTGTTGATCCTCGGCACGACTCCATCCGAGGCTAAAGAAGGACCCCGACTTTTTGTATGGCTAAACGCTGTTGGAGCTTGTTTGCGATGCAAGGGATGACTGATGAGCCAGAATGGGGCGGGGAGAAGAAGGAAGAAAAAAGTTTAAAAACCCTCCTTTGGCCAACGCCAAGGTGAATTAATCGCGTCGTTTCGCGCGCGCGTCGGTACGCGTCTAAAGGGAACACCCAAAGTACACGGCGCTGACCTTTTTTTCTGCATCTAGCGTACAAAAGGAGGCCAGCAAGGTTTCTTAAAAAGCTGCCCTGGGATCCGCCAAGTGAAATGACAATTGACTCCTCGCGATCGAGTTGAAAAGACATTGGACTCCTCGCAACTGAGCTGAAATGACATTGACTCGCCAACGAGTTGAAGTGACATTGACTCCTCGCGACCGAGTCGACCGCCCTCGTTTCCTCAAAGCTTTGGTATCCATCATCTCTTTTGGACAGGGCCGAACAAGGGCGGCGGGCGCAAAGTGCAGTACAAAAACATGTCTTGTTGGAAAAGGAAAGGACGTTTGATGGCGTTGAGGTCGCGCCGCTTGTAGAACAAAGTGCATCTGATGATACTTTTGAGTAAAGCCCTACTGCTGAGGCATTATTGATATCGTTCTACCTCGATGCTCCAGATATGGAGACGGAAACATCTATTTGTAGTAGTGACTGGTTTACTCAATCCCTAAAGACGTAGGGCTGACGAGTGCATCCGAGCTTCATTCAAGCATCGCCTTGTCTGGCAGAGTCATATAGAGCTTTGATTCTGACGAGAATAATTATCAAGAGAAGAAGCGAGGACTCGACAATTCTTGATCAGGAATTTTCCTATGGATTTGCCTCAAAGGTCCTCCTTACAGTATGACCTTGCAGTTTCGGCGTAGCGATGACATTGGATTTGGTTTAAAAGGTGGTTTCGGAGATTCATTTCGTGAACATGACGCAGCAATAGCAGCGATGAGCTGCAATTCCAGGCATTCGCTATACATGTTCGATTCAACGACAGTTGTGGCAAGTCGTTGACGCTCGTCATGTCAGAAACTTGTTTGTGGAGAGGTTTTCAATTGCAGTACCTAGTGTTGCGAAACTTGGCGACGTGACATGAATCCGGTACAAGCACTCAATGAGTATAAAAAAACAATTGTGACACCGCTGTCATGGGAAATTCCCTTGAGAGTGCCAATGAGAGTTTTGCAAGTAATCATTCTTCAAGTGAGGGGCGCGCCGGTTTTGAGCGGATCACGGCTGCAACTGATCAAGGCAAATCCAGTTATACAAGGACAAAGGGCCCTTGATGCTTCAAGAGCCTCAATATCTCACCTAGACAATCTCATTCCATTCAACTTGCTAATCCTCCAACACCACTGACTTGCCCCACAGTCATCTTCAGCCCTCTTTCAGCCGCTCTTGTCGGGGGTAACGACAACATCTTCATCTTCTCTTGGAACCAAATCCCCTACAGAGACATCAGTTTGATATGAACCGACTCAAAGCATGCGAGAAATGCCTCTTGATGAGCGCTTCTTTCCTCCTCTGGGAAGTAGCCGTAGCGCAAGGGACGACTGCTCAATACCACGGACAGGTCGACTTCTTCCTGGGCACCTCGGCCGACCTCGAAGCTCGTGCTTCTGATGGTTGCAGGAGCTGCTGCTCCATACTGGGCTCTCAAAACCACGCAGAGATCCAAAAGATGCATGGAAAGGTTTACGGCTTGAGCGCTCACTTTCGCCTCAAGCAGCCGCTGCTCAGCATGGCCTGGGGCAACATTGATGGGAACAATGAGGATCCCGCACAGCGGCGAGCTCAGTTTATTAAAATGAGGCTGGATACGCTATTATCGACGAATACAGCTCTGGCAAAGTCCACCACAGGTCGGGGTCGTCCGTACGATTTGGATGGCTACAATCTCAGTTTGATACGGCGCTGGATCGACCAATGCGACAAGCGTCATCAGTCCACTTGTTTGGGGAGGTTGGAAGAATCTTCCCTGACCAAGGCAAAGCTCAGCCTGATTGACGTCGAGGACCTGTGCATAGTCACGCCGAATGAGCCCGTTCGCTACGCAGCGCTGAGCTATGTGTGGGGAGGTGACGTGCTGCCAATGGCGACAAAGGCAAGCATTACCTTTCTCCGATTACCTGGCGCTTTCCTAAAAGGCGGCTATCTGGAGCTGCCGACTACGATACACGACGCGGTACGTGTTTGCGCCGACATTGGAATACGATACCTCTGGGTCGACAGTATGTGCATTGTCCAGGATGATCTCGAGCAAAAGATGGAGCAGATCAAGGCAATGAGCTCCATCTTTGCCAATGCATATCTGACGATTGTTGCGCTGACATCGGAAAGCGCCCATTCAGGTCTCCCGCGCGTCTCTCAGGGCAATTCAGGTTCTGACTTGTCGCCTTTTATCCACTTGCCCTGTCAGACATTGCTTAAAGCCTCTCAAGGGGCTCATGGACTTGCACCGGTATTCCATGCAGGAACTCCGTGGACTAAAAGAGCCTGGACTCTGCAAGAAACAGTCTTGTCCAAACGGCTACTTTGCCTCGGCTCTCTTGCCACGTGGGCGTGTGGTGGCGCGCATTGGACAGAAGACTTGGAGGTACTCTCTGAGACGGAGAGCTATCCCGCAGCCCCGGAGGAAAGGCTCAAGCTATCCATTCCCGAGTGGCCAGACATTTCTCGGTACTCTGAGCTCGCTTCTGCATACGCCAGCCGGCGGCTGACGATGCCCGAGGATACCCTCAACGCCTTTGAGGGAGTCGTGGCACCCATGAGCCAGTTTCTTCCTCGAGGCTTCTTGTTTGGGCTCCCCGAGTTTCTGTTTGACATTGGCTTGCTGTGGCAGCACAGGCGAAGGGGAGCCAGACCGCGCTCCGGTGTGGACTGGGCTGGGAAGAAGCGCGAATTTCCGAGTTGGTCGTGGATATCACATCACGGGTTCCATTTACAGAATTTCTGGCAGGCTGATTACTTGTACCCGCGACCAGACTTGACAGTTTCTCCCCTCGTCAAGTGGAAAAAACAAAACAAGGTTACAGAAGAGTGGGAGGATGTAGAAAACTCGTACCACACAGTTCGCAAGCAGCACTTTGAAGATGCAGAAACTGCGACACCCAAAGGCTGGACCAAGCATACAGACGAGCACGGGCTGACATACTATCAATCCTCCTTCTATAGTCACATCCGGCCCGTCCCCCAGTTTAGCTACCCTATCCCGACTCTCCAACACCTTGACAACGTCCAGACGGCGGCGTCTTACCATTCTCATTTGCGCTTCGAGGGACACTTGGCGCGCGTGCGCTTCCAGTTTCGCGGGACGGCGGAACAGCGCGACGCGTCAAACCAGAAGCTGCTGCATGAGGCGTTGGTGCCCGAGATGGAGATTGTGAGCGCAGCAGACGCGGCTTGGGCTGGAAGAGTACGCTTGAACATGCAACCGGGTAGCAAGTTGCCGGAAGACGAGGAGGAGCACGAGGTCATTGCCATTTCGAGAGCCAAAATCACGGTCAATGCCGCAAAGGACCACTCGTTGACGACAGAGGCGAGCGACCGCGACGAGATTCGACACGGAAAGGCTTGGTATCATTTTGTAAATGTCCTCTGGATTGGGCGAACAGATGACGGCAAAGTGTACCGGAAAGCGCTCGGACGGATCTGGCTTGAGGCCTGGGAGAAGATGACGGTTGAGCAAGTAAGTCTGCTGCTGACGTAGGTGGTGCTTTTCTTTTTTTTTTGTTTTCTTTTCTTGGACAGATGATGGAGATGAGCGACGGCACATTTGTAGCCAAAAAATGTATAGTCGTTTGAAGCATACATCATTCTACCTTTATGTTTTGTGAAAATATCGTAGGCTTCTCTTTTGCTTCCCAGGTGTGAAAGGTGATAGTTGGCACCAACTTGAAAGAAATAGTCGACAAACAAGGACATTGTCGGCGTTGCAAAAGTTTTCAGTCACGGTAAGACACGAGAAAATGGAAAATGACCGAAAATTAACGTATTTGCGTCGGTTCTTTGCTGTCTCTGTCATTTTACCTGGATGAATTTTTTATAGTGCCACTCACTGTATTGACCTCCACCGCCCCTCACAGCGCAAAACCAGCCTTTGCTCCAACAACAACAACACCAGTCAAATCTCTCGACATTATGCCTGACGCTGAAAATACCCTAACCCAGAAGCTATTCGGCGTCTCGCGCCCTGTAATTTCGCGGCGCCTCTGCGAAAAGGCCGGCAAGCACAATGAGCAGCTCACCAAGGCGGAACGCTGGCTGTTCCTCAGCCGCCTCGACCTCTACGGCAAGACGCTTGCCTACCCAAACTCTCTAGACGACATTGAGTTTGACAAGGTGTGCGGCCGGCCGCCAAAGGACGTCCTCGCGCGCACCGTCAAGGCCATGACGGGCCTCGGCTCCATCCCCGAGGTCCTGCGCGAGTACTGGGCGCCAGAGCGCCGCATCGACGAGCTCAGCTACGGCGCACTGGAGACGATTACGATGGGCTGGTGGACCTTTGACACGAGCGAGGTCTACGCCATTGACGATGATTATGAAGATGACGCCGTGGCGGCTGCGGCGAGCCTCGTGGCCGAGTCTCTCCGACCAGACGAGTTTGCGTTTGAAGCTGCGGTCAAGGCCAAATTTTTACTCCCAGAGACGACAGAGGAGAGCGAAGGTGGTGGTGGTTCTATGCCGAGTTTAGTGGAATCTGAAAAGACGCAAGAGGAGCTTGAAGAACTTTGCGAAAGTTATCTGGCAGAGCAGGATGCCAAGGCCGAGGAGCTGAAAAGGGCGTTGCAGGAGCAGCTGGAGCAGGAGCTCAAGACGGCATCGGAGGAGGACCTGGCTGCTATTCAAGAATTACGGGCGCGAATGGATGTGGAGGCAGACGAGGATGCCAAGGAGGATGAGCAGAGGCAAAAGGAGATTGAGGAGCTGGAGATGCTCGAGGATGAAGACGCGATGGATTGGGAGGGCGAGGATTGAGCCCCAACTTGCATTTACATATTGGACGATGCAGGCTCTGTGTAGATGGGAAAAAAAAGTTTTTTTTATTTTTATTTTATTGATATCCTTGCCTTTATTTTTGACTCTCGCCCTGCATCTTGCTCAGCCGCCTGCGTCTCTCTGTCTCCTTTCCAATGGATTTTTCCAAACAAAACATGTCTTTGCTTCTCTCCATTTCGGACCCCATACCCCGACGCAGATGATTAAAAGACTTGCTACAAAGGGGAGCAGCGTCAAGAATAGATACGTATAGCCGTAGCCCCAGGCGTTAATGATTATACACGATGCATAGGGTCTAGATGGCCCTCCGTTGGCTTTGGGCGATGTTGCGGGTAGGGCAAACGTTGATCTTTGGTTGTTTGCCTTTCTGAGCTGCATCTGCCTTTTACAGGACTGAACGCTCAAGATTGTCGAGGATTACCAGACGTTTATTGCCTTCTTCCAAGGTGAGCGCTGCGGGACCGGTGGCGACAGCTTCAGTGGCCGGAGGCCAACACTTGTCGGTGGCGCCCTCTGTCCATCTCCCGTCGGCCACTGTCGCCTTGTCCCGGGGAACTTTGGTGCAGTTGCGTCCTGCATGTGGTCCCTTGCAAAAGCCGCAGACTAGAGTCTCATCACAGCGTTCTCGGGAGTGCCCGTGCTGGCAACACTTTTCGCACCACAAGTGCCATCCCTTGATCTGCTTCCGCAGGCTGTGCTTGTCATGAAACTGGCGGTAGCGTTTTAGGTTGTTCCCGAGCTTGTCGCCCACCTCAGAAGAGGAAACTGTGGCGAGGAACAAGATATGTCTCGTCAGGGCGACGTTGGAACGTTTAACGTCCCTGGTGTGGCCAGCTCCGGCCGAGCGTCCGATGGACATGATGACGACTTCTCTGTAGTGGCCCAAGCATTGGTCGACACTGCGTACCTCGATGTGTGACAAATCGTACTCGTGTGTGGAAACTTGTTGGAGCATGGATAAAATGAGCTCCCGTTGCTGAGCGTACATGCAGATGATCAAGACGCGACCACGACGGATGGCCTTTTTTTCGAGCTTCCCGTTCTTCCAAGCTAGCCAGTCTGTCACAAGGGGAAAATCACACTCGCGACAAAACTGAAGTGCGAGCTCGACGCAGAATCTGGCTTGTGCCGTGTTGACGTACGAGGTGCCAGCCGCGGTCTCGACTGCGTCGTCCAAATCGAACCACACAAGGTTTTTAGAGGCCTCGAGGTTTTCGTTCACGTACTCAGACAAGGATGCAGAGGCAGCCCGGTCTCCGAGGTGTGTGCACACCATGCTACCGTTGAACATGTTACGAGACATGTATTCGCCTGCGCTGCCGTAGACGCGATGGTTCTCGCGCAGGGTAAAGTCGACACCATGCAGCGCCTGCGCGCGGGCCAATATGGGGTAGCGTCGCTGTTCGCTGACCAGGTCGTCAAACTCAAAGACCTTTACGTCGTCCTCGTTCTCAGCTAGCGTCTCACAACGCAGCTTTTTCCTATAGCTGGGGACAATTGGACGGAACTGATTCGGGTCTCCGACTATCAGCGTTGCGGCGTGCGGCCAGCAAGAGATGGGCACGAGCAGTTGTGTCTCCGTGAGGAGCCCGGCTTTATCGATGATGACAAGAGTGGGATTCCAATCCTGACAGTTGTTCTTTAGATCCTTAGCGGTATGGGGAGTGCAAAAAATGACGTCCAATTCCAAGATAATTGCCTTGAGCAACTCTTTGATACGTTCCAGGAGCGTCTTTTTCAAGGCCTTCCATGAGTCCGGATCTTCGGTGCGCATAGGCCAGCAATGGGAGATGAATGAGTTTGGGTCCGCGATAATACGTTGGATAGCTATAGCGGCTAGGCTGTGTTCGTGTTGTCGAGGGGAGTATAATTCTCGGTTGCTCTGAGTGATGTTTTCCACGTGTTGGCGGAAGACACTTATAGCTTGATGGCGGGGAGCGGACGACGTGTTCTGTTCCGTGTCTTCTTGTACTTCATTTTTGGGTATGCTCTCATAATGGAGAACGGCGAGGACTTCTTGCCGAAATATAAAGGCACGTGCGGCGCGTCGGTTGGGGTTCCTTTCCGCAAAGACTGTGTAGGCGTCATTGACCATGGCGTTTGTACTTGTCGTGTATACCGCCGTCGTGCGCTTGGAAATGTCGTTCAGGACAGTGTCCTTTTCCAACGCCGTGGTCAAACATGTCTGTATAAAGGCTGATTTACCCGCTCCCGGGCCGCCTTGTAGGATAAACTTGCCGGCGTTTGAGAACTCTAAAGCTCTGGCTGCCTGGGCGTGCTCACCGCGGAATTTTCCATTGGTCAACCCGGCGGCTATTCCTGGAAATTCCGAGAGGAGATTCACCTTGATAGTCTTCGCGACCGCGGGGTTGAAATTCAGCGCGTAGCGCCACCAATGCAAACCACGAGAGCCGTCTTTGAGATTGTTCATGGTATGGCAGACGCGCCGCTTGAACTTGAGCACCTCGACTTTCGCTCGGTAGTAGATGACTGTGCGAATGACCAGCTTTAGACGGTCGTGAAGAGCCTGCACTGAGCCGTTGACATCGGGTTTGTCATAGACAAAACGAAGGGGAGGGGGATATAGATCAGGGGGCCAGTTGGGATGCTTAGGGGTGGAGAGCAAGTAGTATTGAAAACCAGATACGATACCGGGAACTTGGATAATGCGTCGACCATGCCATTTTATGTCTGTCCAGCTAACGTCGTCTGTATTCGCTTGGACGGTGTTGTTTTTCTCCAGCCAGGACTCTAGCAGTGCTCGTTGCTCTTGGGGGCACTGATCGTGCTCAGTGATGATAGTCTTAATAGCGTCCGCGGCCAGAGCGATGCGAGCCTCTGCTGTCGTTAGGCCGTTGCGTTGCTTGTCGGTGAGCTCGTAGGGGATATTTGGCAGAATCAACTTGGCCATTCTTTTGCGGATGTAATCGAGGCGTATTTTGTCCAGTTCTTCTCTCGACAATGAAACGTCCTGGGCGGCCACCACTTCGTCCATTGTCTGGCCATCAGCGTTGCGTGTGTATGAGTATGCTGCGTCTGTGTCCTGGAATTTGCGAGAAAACTCGTTGACGACCTTTTCAACGTCTTCAGGCCACATTTCCGTGACTGGAATCTTCTCAAACTTGTATTCCATATCAAAGTACATTTGAACTTCCTTGCCTATGTCGGGCACGTAGTCTTGGGATAGTTTTGGTGCCTCCACGACGGCGAGGAACTTGGTGTATTGTCCGTGGCTTTCAATGCCGTAATTATCCATGTCCGTGCTTGCTCGAGTCGGCCACTGAGAGCCTTCGATGGGGATCAAGGCGGACATAAATTGTACATGACCGCAGCCTAGACTTTGGACCGCCATCGCCCGAGCGTCACAAGCGACGCTGGCAACGAGGGTCGCGGTACGGGCTTGCTCGTTGACGAAGTTGTTCTTCGGGGGGTCTGATCTTTTGGGCACTGGACAATTGTCAATGTTGACGTTGTCCGCGTCCAACATTTTCACGTTCCGCACGTCGGATAGAAATGAATCGATGAGGGATGCCTTCGCGGCAGGACCAGACTCCGCCGCGATCTGTACTGACTTGTCCCATCTTTTTGATTCTGTCTGCCGTGGGGTACGGGGCGTGTTCTGACCGGACAGAGCAGACCGATCTTGTCGAGATGTGTGGCCGCGACGTGCCATAATGTTTTCAGTTCGAGATGGCTGTGATGACCGAACGGTAGAAGTGAGATGATGGTATAGAAGGAGGTTACATGCTCAAGCTTTGATGCGTTTGAGCGTTCCTTGTATTTTGTGCCCGGCGTTTGTGTCGGCCTATCGGCCAGCAAACGGCGGGAAAGTCGCAAAGACCGTCATGACGATGATGAACACCTTGGTGGGTTTTGTGAAGGTGGCATGCGGCGCCGCTTGCGCTAGCTCTAGAGAAGCTGGCAGAGTATTTTCCGGGGTATCATGATTGTGTTTTACGTCATGAATACTGTTATTTGATCATGTTTGAAGATGAGTAGGCCCTTTTCCGTCCTCGCGGGTTATACTTGAGGAGGGCTCCGGTGGCACTGAAGTGGGCGTCGTAGCTCATTCTGAAGTGTCGATGCTCAATATCGAGTATAGAATCGACCGGCTACGGATCTATCCATTTTCAAGTCTTGAACGAGATCAACGATTGCTGTTTATATAATTGTCGTAGACGTAGGACGTCATGTCTCCTGTCGCCCTTGATGGCTGTTGGCTATTCGCAGCGTTTCTGGAGCCTTGCGGCGCAATTTTGCCCACTAGAGTAACTTTCACAGGTTTGATTGAAAACAAGACTGCATCTAATGAAAAGAATCTCCAGTCTAATTCCGTGCTTGCCACACCGATTCGGCTCGTAGATTATTAGTTTGGGTTAGCCTAGATTTCTAGGTTGCCGACACGGTGCCGACGACCGGATGTTCACCTACAACACTGGCACATAGTGAAAAACTGCGTGATCAGTTTATGCTAAATTATAAGAATGTTACGGAGATAGATTGCGTTCTTCCAATAATTTGGTCTGATTTTTCTCGGCGCTAAGCCAGTACGCCGGACGAGTCCGCCCGCAGCAATTCTTACATGCCATGTGCTGTATACTTCATTCAGTAGACGTTCACGCACAGCATGTACAAAAACCGGGGGCTGAGTCGAAATAAAATCTCAAAGAGATTGGCGTCTTGAACAATCCGATGCACTTTATTGTAGGTCATGAAACACACTCTGCAGTCTGTAAGTCCGGAGAAGCCTTGCTTGAGTCCGACTCGAACCCCATCAACTAATTCGGCGACAAGCACAAATGAAAGCCTGCCCCAGTGTCCCAAGTGCCCTGAAGAAGCTAGACGCAGCGTCCAACCAGACGCCGCAGCTTCGGGTCGTCTTTCCAGAAAACACGGCCGTATCGAAGGTCGGCATCAAATTGCCCAAGCTCGCAGCCAAGGATACGCCATGTCTTTCCCTCTCCAGCTCGCTTATGAAGCTTCATGACAGCGACAGATACGTTGCCGTCTGTCTCGACCTTGACGCTCCTTTTCCATCCTTTTCCGTTCTCGGCCCCATCGCGCACTGGATTCAGACAGACTTGGTGCCAGTCGAGGACAGCCTGGAGGATGGCTTCACTAAGCTTGAAACCGATGCCCGACCCATTATGCCTTATATTGGCCCAGGCCCCCCATCGCCTTCTGCACCTTATCGCTACGTGTTTCTGCTCTGGAAGCAGCCTGCCTCTGTTGGCAGTGTTGACGAGGTCTCTGCAATCTTCTCGCTGCCGGCTGAGCCTGGTCTCACGGCACGCATCCGCTGGAACCAGTCATTGTTCGAAAAGCAGTTGGGGCTGGGAGAACCGCTGGCGGTCAATTATTTTGTGGCCGATTCGACATAACCGTCATCCTAGGAGCTTTGCTGACAATTCGTCAACTTTGGCTTACATGTATGGACAACAACCAATGCCTCGATAGAAGGAGTGGAACTCTACTCATCAAGGACTCTGCTCGTAGACAATCTCTGGGTGTTACGTGGATGCTCGGTCCTAGCTGACATCATTTCTGTGTGATGAGTATAACTTTTATCTAATTCTATTATTGTTCCGTATAAGACAAAACACCAACACCAACCAGCAACCAGCAACCAGCAACATTGTTCCTGTCAACGCGTTCTTTGCAGTCGTCATGCACAGTCGTCAAAAACATTCGCCCAACCTCCCGTTTTACAACCGTGGCTGGCAAAAACTCGTCCATTGCGAATCAAGCAGCCGGGATCATATTCTTGTTTAATCTCGGCGAGTCTCTTCACGTTGCGGCCCCAGACGCGGCAGCCGCTGTCACCAGGCGCAATGTAATTCGGATAGTTGGCCAGGAAGCTGCCAACCTTTTTTTGCTGCGCGTAGGTGATGTGATTGAGCTCTTGCACAGCCGCGACTGTGAGACCGTCGTTTTCAAAATGCTTGTACGCTGGAGTGATCAGAGTCTGATGACCCACGTGAGCATGCGGCCAAGCAGTATCACCGTCAGACTTGGGCAAATGCCCATTCAGGCCCGGGTACATGTATTGCATAACAAACGATGCCGAGTATGGTTTCTCGCCTCGTTTGATAAGAGTATCGACATATTTCCAAAAGGTGTCGGTGACTTTTGCGAGGTAGTCAACGTCAATTTCGGACGTTTGAGCACCATAGAATCCCCGACGGTACCCGTAAGGATAGGCAGCCCCGCCGAGGAAAACGAGATTTGAGTAGTGCTTGGTTGGAATAACGATGCCATGCGAGACGTCGATGCCGTCAAGTAGGCTTTGGAAAGCCCTCGTATTGTCTGGTTGACTCGGGTTGGTTGGGTCATCAAAGTGCGCGGTGATTAGCAAAGTGCGTTTTGCATAACTTTCTGGCTTTGGATTATTCAGGTTGTCGGGCAAATAACCAAAACTGTAGTAAACAACGCTGAAAGGATCTTTGTTCGTCTTGAAAAACTCGACAACTTGGCGACGCAACCGCAAAACGTCCGTGTCCTTGATATAGTAAAAGGCAATGGTGCTTTGTTTCGGCTCGACAACGGCGCGTTGCCAAAACCGCGTGACGATGCCAAACTGGCCGCTGCCGCCTTGAAGTGCCCAAAAGAGATTGGAATGCTTATTCGTTCTTGTCGCAGTAACCACCTGACCAGAAGGGAGAACCACTTCCATCTGCACAAGTCGATCCGTGGCAAAGCCATGTGCACCAGCAAGGAAGCCGATGCCTCCTCCGAGCGAGAAGCCACCGGCGCCGACACTAGCCAATCGTGCACCAATGGCAGTGTATCCAGTTCCGTTTGTGACTGACTGAATCTGGCCCCAGTTGGCACCGCCTTGGTACTCGACAGCAGCAAAAGGCTTGCCGCCGCCAGGGTCGCGAAACTGGCGAATCAGCCTCGAGCTGTTCATCCACGACATGTCCAAGACGAATCCGTAGCTACTGCTTGCGTTAATCTGGCTATGCGCGCCGCCAACAATCGAAAAGTCTGCTCCAAACTTTGACCAGTTGGCGGCCTGTACTGCTCGGCTCACGTCTTTCGTCGTCGCTGGATACACCACAACAGACGCATTCTTGCCAAACTGCTCACCCCAGTAGCGGTTGGCGTTGCGTAGCTGGAGAGGCTGACCAAGACACGAGATTGCCGAATTCTTGGATAATCGGGATGCGAGCCACTGAAGTGCTCCGTCTGAGCGTGTACAAGTACCTTCAATGTATGGCCCGGTTGTGGCCAGAGAGACCAAGTCGAACAACGCTGTAACTGTAGACCAAATCATGACTTTCTTGGAAAAAAAAAAGTTGAATTATTTGAATAAAGTGGAAAGTCTCGAGTTCAATTCTGCAGAGGGCGGCTGGTGTGTTATTCATCTTCTTCTGTGTAATGTTATGCCCTTTGCTGCCGTCACGGCAAGATTTCAATATATTACCAGGCCCAGAGCGTACAATTGCGCAAACACACTCGAAATCCTAATTTGTGTAGCGTTGAGCCGCTTTATTTAAACAAGAGTCGGCAATTACATATGCGCATTACCGTTGGACAGTTGCTGCTACGCTCTCCCTTGTGACCTACTCACGCGACGACTTCGCCGATGTCACCAGGCACCCAGACACCAGTAGAGACGGCATAAGGCCAAATCAATAAGCTACGTGAAGCTTTTTTCACGGTCACTCGTCTTGTAGGAAACCAAATCCTGGTCTCGGATATTCCATATTGGAAGCAATCATGGTGGACGCGTACAGTCGGAAGTCTGCGCGCCCATAGCCGTTCACGCCAAACTTGTGCACCGTAACTCGGCAGCAAGGCTACCGGCATAATGTTATTAGCTATGCCGCAGCAAGTGCAACACGATAAAAAAAGACATTGCGCATAAACAGGATACTGGGAACAACCCTACCTTTGTCGTGTTCCATCCTACGATTAGCGAAGAAGCTTCACTGGTTAGGACACTACAAAGCAGAGCTTTCCTTTCCACCATTTGCCACACGAGACTGTTATTCAAACAAGAACTAGCATCTCTTACTGCCCATATCAAAGTGTCATCCTATCAATATTTTGTGTGAATCGTTACAAGTAGATGGTGTATCTTCTTGGTCGCTCACCTGCCCTCTATTTCGGTACGTTGCACTGAAAGGTAGCCTGACATTTTGTGAAAATGTGGCCTGTTGACCTGGAAAAATGCATGGGAAAAGTGTTTTGAACAGAAACATCAAATCATATGCTCGAGTCGCCATCTAGCTAGAATCGGACTGCCACGAGTTACGTCAATCTAACTATTCATAATACTCATAATCCTCGCACGTAATAGTGCCTGACATTTCCTGCTCGGGCCAGCCCAAGCCCTGGTCATGTGCAAACGCTTCCACCGGGTCAGTCACTTCTATGTTCATTTGAGTCAACAGTGATGCGAGTGCCTTCTCGTCGCTGCGAACCACGTCTTCGTGATACGCGGCGCCGAAACCGTCAATCAGCCAGGGATAACCCTGTTTGTCAAGAATGAGACAATCCATGAGCGTCTTTGCCTCTTGACCAACAACAGAAGAGTCCTGGCCATCTTTGTGCTCGCCTCCCCAGACAAACCCTCGCCGGTGTAGGCTTGCCATCATGCTCGCGAGCCGATCCGCAAGAACTTGTGCCGTCGGCTCCCGTCGTTGTGGCGTGTTAATATGCAGGCGCAGCGTTATGCCGTCTATTTTCCTGTATAGAGCGCCCATGATGCGTTGGAGTCGGACGCCGCGCTCACACTCCATATCCTCATCGTGAACATACGCCAAGAGCTCTGGCACTCGAATGCAGCCATCGTCGTCAGGATCGGCTGCGCAGGCGGCCTGCAACGCCTGACGAACGACGAGCTGTCGCCGCTCAGGGCACTCCCAACGCCTCGTACCTCTGACGCTAGCATCTCGGGCCACGATGCAGTAGTATCTGGTATTGTCCCTCCGACGAACCTCGCCACAGATGCGCGAAGCAGAGATGCTCGTGTTTACAGTGACGGATACATCATTGGCCGAAATATTGCTAATCCTGGCAGTGGCATGCTGGCTGGCAAAGTACCGATCCTCGCGGTCCAGCGCATGCGAGTCCAAGTCGAAGCCGTCGCTGGACAAGCGAATGACGGGCTCCTCGTATGCGTTGGGCTGCAGCGCGCACGATCGGGGCGCATGGCGAAAATACAATTGCACAAAGCAAAAACCCGGTATTTCCGGCTTTCCACGGCAGACGGACAGCAGTTCAGGCTTTGGTATGGACGCGAGAGAGTCGCTGATTTGCTTTTGCACCCCGAGATGCCAGTTTCCTGCCGTCGCTTGGAGGACCAGGTGCACCAGGGCATTGCAGGTCCGGGTAAAGTAAGGAGGCAGCAGCGTCTGCTTTCGAAAGGGCGGGATAAAAAGGCAAAAAGCTTTGGCGTTGAGCTCGAATATGATTTCAACATGATTCCCAACGATTCTGGCTTGAGTAGCACGCAAATGTTCAGCCATCATTCGCAGGAGGGCAGCCGCAAGATCTTTGGGTAGAGTTGAAGCAGATGCAGCGTGAAAGGGTAGCAAAAGCATCTATTCAAAGGTATTGTAGTTGTAACAACTTATATTTAAGCAGGTATATTGAGAGAAAATACTTCAGATGCATTGTTTAGAGGGGTGGCACAGAGTCCCTGTGTAGCAAATAGGTGTGCCAAGTATAAACTGCAGCTTGCCGCACTAATACAGCACTCACAGCTTTAAGAAATTGCACAACTTACAAACACACAATGGTACCACATGCATCTAGCTCAATACATTGTTTTGAATTGTAATCGTGATTGAGGCTCCGCCCTCATCCCCCAAAGGCCCAAATGTCCTTGTATGTACGCCTCGAGCCTCCTCTCGGTGGGAATTGCCCAATCTCACATACCCGGCTCTGTTCCAAGCAAACCAAACTCGAGGCGGAGCATATGAACGGAAACTCGATCGCTCAGAAGCTTATCCTCGTGGGTATCAGTAAAACCCTCCATGAGCCATGGCCGGCCAAACGCGTCCACAACGATTGCGTCGAGCAGTGCGTGGCCCTTGTGGTGGTAGGGAACGCTTCCTCCCCATCCAATGCCCCTGTCCACGAGCCACTCGACCGTCTTGCAGATCCTGAGCACACACTCTTTGAACACCTCTGGAGGGGCATTGGAGGAGCGCAGCGGGACGAGCTTGGGCAGCTCCTCAAAAAGGGCCCCGACTGGCAGCCTGTCTGGCTTGAGCGCGAATTCGTGGTAGAGGTAGGCCCGAATCTCGGGAACGCATATGTTGCGGCGCTGCTCGGCGCCCAAGTGGACGAAATCGTGCGTAATCATCTCCAACTGCTGAATCTGATATGCCATGGCGCGATGGCAGCCTTCGGCCGAGGCGCGCGCGCCAAGCTCCCGCATGCACACAAACGTATAAGTGTGCGCGCCGTGATGTGCCTGGCCCATGTCCACGGTGATGGAGCCGCTGATGCGGTTCTTGCCGCAGCGCATGGGCGCCACTTTGAGATGCGCGGTGGGAATCGCAGGTAGATCGCGCGGTATCGAAGGCAAGTATTTTGTCGGTGGTAGCTCTTCAGCCTCAGTGGCGGCGGACTGTCTCCGAGCAAACACCCTGCCGCGATCATCCTCGGTCAGGACAAATTGCTGCCGGCCCATGCACAGAAACCACTCCAAGGGATAGCTGCCCAACCAGTCAATGGCGGGTGCGGGTGGCGGTACATGATCCAGCATAAAGTCTCTCAGCATCTCCTCAATCTGGCTCGCGATTGGTATGAACTGAACCGGCATGCAATAATGACTCTTGGGCTCGAGATCAACGGCCAGCAGATGCAGCATCTCGCGGAGCACTTCGTAGCCGCTGCTGAGTCCCTTTTGCTTGTATGCCGGAACGTATATCTGTGCCGGCTTTCCGCAAAAGTCAAAGTATATCACTGCGACGACTGGGCTACATCTGGCCGAGAAGACCCGTACCGGGACCTGCACCTGGAGTGGAATCTCATCGTAGCTTGCGTCCATTTGTGCTTTGTGTAGCTATTATCGTGAGGAATTCTCACTCGGAAAAGAAAGAAGCACACAGAAAGTAGTCACGCTTTTTGTATACTATTTATACAGAGAGCACTATGTGCTGACATGGTAATGCTTCAAGTGTAACAAGCTCTGTTCGCACCGGCGCGTTGCTGTGGTAGTGCACCTCATACACTATGGAAATACTGGTAGGTACTTTTTTCAATGATGATTCATTTTAGCATCATTTAAACTGTTTCAGGTCTGTACTCACGATTTCGTATTGGGAGATACGACGCCGCTGCGCAGCGTATTAGGCATCTGCGGAAGGGGGGCTGCCATGATGAGTAAAAGTATGGCTTGGCGGACACCCATTGCAAAACCTGGGTTAGAACAAGAACAAATCTCAAACTAGATGAGAAAATTGGGGAGATGATCCATCTATTATTGTATTACAATGCTGGTATCCGGTAAAGTGTGACAAAGTGTAGAAGAATCATCTTCATGCGGTCAGCGGCTAGAACTATGTAATACTGCATCGGTTCACACGACAAAGCAGCCAGATTTGGGGGGGCTTTGATGCACTGTGACCAGCAGGTAGAGCGACAAAGGACCTAATGAACTCGGTCAGTGTTCAAAGCGACTATATTCTCGTTCCGGACACCAAATGACTGAGGAATACTCTTCCAGCACATGTATACCAATGGCCGGTGTACCGCAGAGTAGTGATGACGACGATACAAATACAAATATATTATTCGCTTTGTACTGAGAATTTTACAACATTCCAGGAAAATCCCCAAAGAGGTTTGCAAGTTTCCCGATGCCAACAAGCCAAACCAAACCAAAGAAAGCTCTTGCTCTCATTCTCAAGCAAGCAATATTCAACAATACATGTTCAACAACAAAGTTTTCAACGACAACTCATCAATGACAAAATGACCCAAGTTAGCAGACAAACGACAGTTTGCTCTCACTATGGGGAGCCAGCACGCCTACATTGATGGCCTGGCAATCATCGTATGATAGTTTCAAACCCGCACCAAGGATAATGTACACAATGACTGCTCCTTGAGTTCCGGATATTTCTGAATAGTGCGCATAAACAGAAATTTTCACCATTTCGTTGCCCTCTCTTCTCACCAGGAAATAATGGACAGCAAGCACTGGCGCTTGCATCGTATCAGTGCCTCTACATCAACCAAGATCTTCTGGTCATGGTTATTTTCACCATCCGGATTATCAATTTTTCAATTTTTCAATGATCTGTTTTTTTTTTTCATGTTTTTTATTTTTAATCTTATTTCCTTTTTATTTTTCGTCAAATTAATAGCCACAGTGTTCTTTCTGCTTTCAGCGGACCGCGCCGTTGGACACCCAGGGGCGGCGGGTCGGACCTCTTTTTTTTTTCTCCCTGCCCCTGTGGCCATCTGGCCCGTTTGACGTTGACCGTTTTTCCATCTTGCGACCAAAATCCCCCTTTACGGCGCCAGTCTTTCATTAAAGTCTCTCCTTTTCGTATTAATCTAGTATTTTAATTCCAAATACTCGTCTTACCTTCACCGACGCCGCCCGCGGCAATTGCAACCTCGTCCTGTCGCACATGCCAATGTCGACCGCGTTTCGATAACGATGGACGGCGATCCAAGGGTTGAGCCGCAGCTCGACTCTTTTAGCTTGACTTTTCCGCTGCCGTACCGAGTCGGCTTCATCGTGACACTCGGTACGTCTCCCTTTGCTCTTCCTTTGCACGGCTTGTCCATGCTAACGGCAGCCACAGCTGTCTGGGGCTGGGGCCTCAACCTCCACGGGCTGCAGCTCTCGCGCATCGACGTCCCTTCGCTGATACGATACCCCGGACGCACCTCGCCGGCCGCTATTCCGCACCACCTCTCAACGTACCGGTTCGCGACTGTCCTCTCGAGCCTGTTTGGCGTCTCCATGGTCCTCTTCTGGCTGCTCACCTGGCGCGTGCCGCAGCGAGTCGTCGACTATGACTGGATTCCCATGACATATCTCGTCGCGCTGGTCGCGCTTTTTGTCGTGCCGCTCAGAAACCTGCCAGGCCACGGCCGTCGGCGATTTCTCGCCACCCTGCGCCGCGTCAGTGTCGGCGGCATCGCCGAGGCCAAGGACGGCAAATTTGGCGACATTTTGCTGGCGGATGTGCTGACATCATACGCCAAGGTCTTTGGCGACGTCTTTGTCACCGTCTGCATGTTCTTCTCGCCGGGCGGCTCCTCTACCGACCGGCCCAACAGAAACTGCGGCGGCATCGTCATAGTGCCGCTGCTCATGGCCGTTCCAAGCCTCATCCGCTTCCGGCAGTGCATCATCGAGTATCTACGCGTGCGCAACGCTCCGTACCGGGAATCGGGCGGCTGGGGAGGCCAGCACCTGGCCAATGCGCTCAAATACTCGACGGCCTTTCCCGTACTCATTACCAGCTCCATGCAGCGCAGCGCCGAGGCGGCGGGAACGGCTACGCCGGGTCTCTATCGGGCCTGGCTGTTGGCTGTGACGATCAACTCGCTCTACTCATTCTACTGGGACGTAACAAAGGATTGGGACTTGACTCTCTTTGAGCCTTCAAAGCGCCACGAGGTGGTGCGGACGCCCGCATCGGCCGTCTATCCGTGGGGCCTGCGCGAGAGACTCGTTTTTAGGCAGCCAAATTTGTACTACGCTGTGATTTTGCTGGACCTGTTGCTCCGCTTCACGTGGTCTATGAAGCTGAGCCCACATCTCGACCGTTTTAGTAACTGGGAGGGTGGCATCTTCGTCGAGTTTCTTGAAGTCTTCCGCCGTTGGGTGTGGATCTTCTTCCGTACTGAGACGGAGTGGGTTCGCACGACAAACTCGCCCGTCCATGGCTTGGACGATGTGTTACTAGGCGACTACCAGGAGCCTGAAGATGAAGATGAGTTTTGATCAGCGTGTGATGCATTTGGAGCACCGAGGGGTGGCGGTGAGGATAGCCAGGCGCATCTCATTATTTTTAGGTAAAGTCCCTTTCAGATTCGACCTTGGAGATGTTGTTGTGCGCGCAGCGTTGCTATGTTGAATGGATGAATGAATGGGCTAGTGGGGCTCTTTTCTCGGGCCTAATAGGTACGCCAGCCACAGGTGATTGATTGTTTGCGTACCAAAAAGACTTAATATACTAATTATACACAACCGCCTCACAGACGCCATGCGTTGGCTGTCGATGATTGCTACGAACGGGCTTGCGATCGACTCCGCAATTTTTACTCGTGATTAGTACCCTGAATCAACAGGGTCCCCCCTGTCTGGGCGCTCTTGTCGTCTGGAAGTTGAGCCCCTCGTGGACTTCTGTCTGTCGACACCAGAAGAAGTCGAGAAGAAAAACATCATCTAATCGCGGGAAGCGGCCTTGACCCTTAATCACCGTTGTCTCTGTTATTTCCTTTTGCTCTCCATCGGCTCAGTACCACCCACCCGGTAGCCCTCTAGCCGAACACAATCACAGCCGGTCATGACGCTCAATGCATGCGCCCTCACCAACCCTTGTCACGCATCATGACGCCACCAATCGAGTGCCAGGAAAAGAACAAGGTAGCGCTTCTGCTCCACGCCCTCGATTGCCGACCCCTCGGGTGTTGCGGGCGCGAAAAGAGAAAGCACTCAAATATTGTCGTACAAGTTTTTGTGTGCTGCACTTTTGGCCGTGTCTCATTTGCCCAGAAATCGCTCGTCCGTCAAGCTTCCACCAAAAAAAAAAAAAGCATCGAAAAAGGCACCAAGAATAAACAGGCTCCTCCTTGCCAAGTTGGCTCCCGCCCATTTCAGATTGGGTAGCAAACTAGTCAAGGCTAACAGAAGCTAACCAGAACCCCGAGTTGATGACATGGACTCGGCAATAGACTCCCAAGTATGTATCTCTTACGTCCCTGACCCTGAAAGCGGGCGCGGCCAATAATCTACAACGATGAGATTGGGACGACGATGATCAGCTGCATCGGGGGGAAGAGGAGAAGAGCAGGACACCCTGGCCGGGACACAAACCTATCATCATGCAATATGCCGCAAACAAGACCATCCAGCGCCTCGCAGCAACCCCGGTCGCCTGCATTGTGGTAGACAACGAGGTGTATATTCAGGCTCCGTGTCCGGGGGCGTCACACACACATGCCCTCACACTAAGACATTCAACTCACCTACTCTTCTCTGGCCCCGCCACCTACCCAGAACCCCCTTCTCGATTCTGTGTGGCGTCTTGTCAACCTTGCTCAAGGCCTATTGTATGGGGGTGCCTGTGTGCGTGCGTCTTCAAATATATCGACGACAAGGTTTCCTTTGAAAGTAAATTCCCAAATTCAAAAAACCAAAACAAAGGGCTGGGCCACCAAAGACGCACCTAGGCGAACGCCTTGTATGATGCGTGCTACTTTTTAGCCTTTTGCCTACTCAACCATACAGTTTGTATCGATACTATCACATTTGCTTCCAGTCCTTTTCCCTTTGCCTCGTGCGTGGCCTGAGGGCTCACAAGTACGCCAGAGACAGCCGACTCACAGCGTTTTTCCGACCCGTTTCCGGCTGTGATGAGGAGCTGCTTGGCAGTTGTTGTCCCACCTCTGTGAGCGATACACTCTGCCTGCCGTTTATTCACTGCTCGCCTTTCCGGAGGCGCTACAACACTACCTTTATCCATCTTGGTTTGCCATCAACCTATTCGCGGTCTTCTCTTTTCACCATCTTCTTTTGTCGTGGCCGAGTTTCGACCTATCGCGGCTTCAACACTCATCCTCGCGCAGCTTATACCTGCACACGCCACCTGCTCTGATCAATCAGACCAACTAACATGGCTGTCCCGCGCATCAAGCCCGCCATCGCCCTGACCGAGGCTGAGGAGCGCGATGCTTACCCTCATCCCGGTCGCCGCCTCAGCAAATACGAGATGCTGGACCGGGAAAAACCGCTGCCGCGTGTTCCTGTGCCAGTTCGGGGACCGTCGCCGCGTGACTTGCGTCGGCAACCAGGAATATGGATGCCATCGCAGATGCCTGGCCAACCGTACCCTCAGCTAAAGTCACTCTTGCAGACGTCGGCGGTCTGGAATAGCGCAATGTCAACGCAGGATCGGCGAATCACAGACGACACATCATATCACTCACCGAGCTTGCACACCTCAGAGAAGGTACCCCCGCAGCCGCTGGGCAGGGATAACAGAGCGTCAAGCTTTGATCGTGGCGCATCGGGCTCACGATCGTCCAAAAAGATCAACCAGCTCATCGGGCATGATCTGGATCTTCCTTCGGTCGACCCCTATACTCTGCATGAATATACTTCAATATATGGTGCAGACTTCTCCGCAGGTGCTCCGAGCTCGGACCCAGAATCGGGATCCGAATCTGAGGAAGACGAGCAGTGCCGCCTAAGTCTGGAAGAGGGTCTGCTGCCCCT
This sequence comes from Aschersonia sp. MBC 622, assembly GCA_030782805.1. Lineage (NCBI taxonomy): Eukaryota > Fungi > Ascomycota > Sordariomycetes > Hypocreales > Clavicipitaceae > Aschersonia > Aschersonia sp. MBC 622. The sequence goes on along the minus strand of JARJPL010000372.1, from coordinate 24,002 downwards.
ACTGCTCGAGATAGACGAGGAGTGCTGGCTGAACCGCAGAGACTCGTGGGTGCCTCGGACACTCGAGACTGTGCATGTGCCTCCACCGCTCAGCGTCGGACGGCAAGAGAGATTGCCCAGCGACGGCTCTGTATCGCCTTGCAACAGCGAGCACAGCCCAACCCATCCGCCGGGCGTAAATTTTCGCCTGAGCAGCGAGATGCCGGTGCGGTGGAACCCGGTGTACGGGCAGTTCACCGATAGGCGTGCCGCCAATGATTACCATCGATTCGCGGCGGAGCTTGCCACCTCGTGCGGGTCTGACAAGTCGCGAAAACCAGCTTCGTCGACCTTGTCAAAGCAGCATGGCCCGTCTGGCGAGCGTTTAAAAAAGGCCAAGACGACGGAGAAGCTACGCCAAGCGAGCACCGCGGCCATTACCCGTCTGTGGGACAATGCCCGGACAAAAGATGCCAGGAAGCAAACGTCGTCGACGGTGTCCCCGGCCGCATATCCGCCTCCGCCGTTCGCTCCGCCACTTCGGCCACTCCCACCCATTCCCCCGGCTGCGCCAGCGCGAGTCGCGTCTCCTGCGCCGTCTCTGCAGGAAGACACGCGCAAGAAGCACTGCCCCGCGCGACTGTCAGCCGTCGGCGTTCCGCTGCCCCCGCCGTCTCCGCATCGGTATACCCTCTTTCCGAGGCCCAGCACGCCGCCGCCGCCATCAGCAATGCAGTTTCGGACTCGGCAGCAACCCCCCGCAACGCAGAACAGCGTCTTTGACTACGGCAGCGACAACGGCGAGGCCACTGACGACGACGAGGCAGGGCGTGGCGCGGGTCGGCGATGGTGGCGGCGAAGCGATGAGGGGGACTGTCGCTCGTCGTCGGAATGGCCGGCCGTGCAGCGGATCAAGTGCCCAGAACACGACAAGGACAACAAGCCGTCGCCGTTGTCGTCTGGCAGTGACGGCAAGGTGAAGCCGGCGCCGTCCACCAGCGGGGACGCCAAGGAAAGAGCGTCGTCTGCGGGAGGCGTCAAGGGCCTGTTCGCCAACGCCCGCGATCTAGCGCTGCTCTCACCCGCGGAGCGCCGCAGAACGGACCTGCGCAAGTCGATTCGGGTGCTGCGCGCATCGGAGCCCGTGGAGCCGCGTGCCTCCTCGGAAGTGGCATCGCCCAAGTCCAAGTCCAAGGTTGTCAAGCCAAAAAAGACGAGACAGATTAGGGCCTACAGCCACAGGTCGTACTTTCACAGTGTGAGCCCGGGGGTAATCATGTAAGGGCTCGTCGAAAATTGTCGAATAATATCCAAAATATACTATAGCATAACGAGATTACGAATTTGTTCTGGGGCAGAAGGGGAATAGTAACGCATCACTCTAGTGGTTTTTTTTTTCTTCTAGCAAGGTTTTATAGGTTGGAAAGTTTATTGATGTTGTCATTATTATGCCTGAAAATACTCATGAGATACATGATGCGTAAAAGAATCGAGTAGGAGAGAATGATGGTTGTTAGGTAGTGATGGGATGGATGTCCGGCCACGTCCGGAGGGGCGGTGCTGGCGGCTGGCGGCGGAGCGCGCGGTCTGGGGAAGTTGGAGACGACGGCAGTTGGACGCCACAATCTGGGGTAACAATTGGGCAAGTTCTTGTTCAAAAAAAAAATTGCGTTGCGAAAAGGCCTAGTATCCACTAGAGAATTCGGTCAATAAAGAATAATTTCTGAACAAAAGACGGTGGAAAGTTTTGTTAAAGCTGTTGATACCTTGTCAAGTTGCTTGCGTTTGTTCAAGTTGCAGGCAGCAAGCAGCCAGCCAAGCAGCCAGCTGAAGCGCAGCGCAGCGCCACAATGGCTACCTAATTAGTGGCTGACGCTTTCTACAGAGGTCGACACCGAGGTACTTGATCATGCCATAGTATTACATAGACGTGATCAGGTACTCACTTGCTTGCACGGCCCCCCGGTATTCGGAGCCCCTCCCTCCACCTTTTGGGCTCTCTCCCTTTTACATCATCATCACAAGCCAAGACCAAAGAAAAAACTTACGGCCGACTTGCGCTGCCCAACGGCCCTTTATATTCGGCTCGTGTTGATTTTTGCTTGTCCAATTATTTCAGCATCTCTGCCATTGAACTTTTTCCGCATCGGCTTTTTTCTTCTTCTTTTTTTTTAAAAAAAAATCGAAATCGGAAAAAAAGAAAAGAGTGCCGGTCATTGCTCAACATCGGGAACCCCAAGCATCTACAAATAAATTCCCCGCCAAAAAATCGGGGAATTTACAAAACAAGGGCTATTGTTTCCGCAAGCCCGTTTCCCCAGCCCGCATCACCCTTTCTTTCAGGGAACGTGAAAAGATTCGTGAAGAGCGTTATGATAGAGTCTACTCAAAACATAGACCATACCGCCGCCATTCCGCCTTTGCAGCAAGACTCGACCACAGCACCACCACCACCACCACTACTCCCATCATCCCCCACACAAGTACCACCATCCTGGCTGACGGCTGCCTCGGCTGTGGCTCACACCGTCCGAATCACACATATACCCGGCCGCATCGCCGCAGCTACTGCACCGAGTCCTCTTGCGCAAGACACGAGCGGGAGGAGCCACGAGCATCTTATTAGCGATTTTGATTGTATTGCTGGTCGACTCGCCTCGGCGTACTACGATGCCGCTGCCATGGCACCTCTGAATCCGTTTTCCAAGGTAAGTGGCAAAGGGCGAGCCCCCCTCCCCCCCCAATCCGTCAACACACCGGGGCTTTTTTGTCAAATCTCATCTGATATACACACAATATTGCGTACCCCCCTCCCCCTTCCCCCCTCCCCTCCACTCCATGGCCGGCCGACTGCATTGCATTGCATGGGCGCGGCCCCTGCAGCGTGGCCATCTCCAACTCGTGATGGCGTCTTGCCAACAACTCCACTTGCAAGCAATTACCCCAAATCCAGCCTGCGTGGTCCAGCATTCTCTATCAAGCAGTCAAGTGCCCAAGATGAGGCTGTTTACATGTGAACATGCGTTGCCTCCCTGTCGTCCGTTCAACCTCTCATCACATGTCCCGCTCCGCCCCGTCCCCGTCCCCGACAGGCTGTCTCCGGGCGTCTCTCCTTATAGCCCCTCTCGTTGACATTCACTGGCATTATCATAGTCCCTTAATCCCGTGCTCTTTCCCTGTTTCCACTTTGTCTTTCAGATGCTTCGTGCTGCCCCATGTTCAATCCAGTACTAAACAAATCTCTTTCTGCGACAGGCCGCCATACATCGTCTGCGCGCTTACAAGCCGCCGCCTTTTCCGCTATGGGACCGTCTTCCCGTGCGGATGCGCGCCGCCGTCTTGATCCTGCTCTATGCTGATCGTTTTGGAGACTTGCGCGTCGTCATCACCATGCGAGCCGCCAGCCTGCGCAACTTTTCCGGCCACGCCGCCCTTCCCGGCGGCAAAGCCGACTCTCACAACGAATCACCTTGTAAGTCCCCCGGAAGGGGCCGTCTCAATTTGATACGCCCCGCCCCGCCCCTCCCACTGCTCTCTTCTTTGATCTTGCTGCCATGCTCACACAATTCACCTTTCAAAATATAGATCAAATAGCCCGGCGCGAAGCCTGGGAGGAAATCGGCCTCCCCGTGGAGGATCGCAAGATCCCACCGCCCTTTCGTGTCGAGAAACTCTGCTACCTGCCGCCCTTTTTGGCCCGCACCCACGTCGTCGTCACCCCTTGCGTGGCGTACCTGCACGCCGACGCGCCCGGCCCCGAGGGGTCACCTCCCGTCGTGGAGCACACGCTGGTGCCGACGCTCGACGCCAGCGAGGTCGCGGCCGTCTTCACGGCGCCGTTTTACAACTTTCTCAAGTCGCACGACCTGCCGCCGCAGCCCGGCCACGTTCTGCCCCCGGGCCACTGGTACGACGGCGCCTGGATCAACTGGAAGGACGTCGCCTGGCGCGTACACAACTTTTACGTGCCCGTCAACAACCAGCACGTGTCGCGGCCGGTACAGGGCAGCGCCGCCGTCGAGGAGACCAAGCAGGATATCGATTTCGAGGGCCGCTTCAAGGTCTGGGGCATGACGGGACGTGTCATGGTCGACGCTGCCCGCATAGCCTACGGTGAGCCTCCCGAGGTAGAGCACAACCCGGGGCTGGGTGATGCCGACATTATTAGGATTGCAGAAAAGGACGGTGCATTCGAAGAAGCGGCTGGCAAGGGACCTTCAAGGATATAAGGGAAATTAGACATTTATTGATAGAGAAAGCATGGGCCTATATGAGCAAAATGTATAGATGAATGTTTATAACGTGCTATGATGGCATTCTGTACTGAAATGGTATGCGAGGTGGTATTGCTAATGGCAGGGTAATCAGAGTATGTGGCAGAGGCAGTCTTGCTGACTGGCAAGGTAATCATCAAGTATGGGGTACAGGCAGTGTTGCTAATTAGCAAGGTAATCAAGTGTGTGAAGATAGCTGCCAGCTTGGTCATTTGGTATCCATCAATGGCAGGCAGTTTCCTTGGTGGCCGAGGTGTGACTACCAAAGACGTAATAGCCAAGAAAAGCACCCAAAGAAACAGCCACCATGACCCAGCCGTTGTAAGTCATAAAGACAAGCCTGGTATAGTTAGTGCCGAGTCTCTGCTGTTGTGGGTGTGGGCCAACTTACATGAGCATAAACGCATAAAAGTTTTGAAAGCCGTAGAGCAAAGACTTGATGAGATGGCTGTGGCGGGCAAGAGAGTCGCGGTTTTGTCCTGGTCGGAGAAACGGGGTGGTCTCAGTAACGGGGTCTTGAAATGCGTCTTTTGCGTCAAGGTAGAGGTCACATTGCTTTAGTAAATGTATACCCAATATCACAGTCATAGAAAACGTGTAGTCAGAATTGTGCCAGTGTCTTTTGCGCGCGGTGCTGTGAGTCTTGCAACGGGACAATGAGATGCATCGAACGCGTGTTTTCCCAAGATACAGACTCGACACAAGACATGATCCTTGACATGATGACACGCAATCTTGAGAGTTGACAATAATTTGGTACACAAGCACACAAGCAGTATCAATATATTCAAGATGAGGAGGGTGGGGAAGGAAGCAAGCAGTTGGCGGGTGGGGGGGGGAGGTGAGACTTGAGGAGAAGAACAAGACTCACTGGGCGCGGATTCGACTCTTGCATCTATCGACTTCTCATACACGCGGCATGTGGCGCGTAGTCCCTCGTAGCCCATGGCGATGAGCACGACGGCGATGAGAGAAATAATGAGCCCCGGGGTCGTGCGAATGTGCCACTGCTCAAAGACGATACAGAGATTGGTCGTATCCCAGGTGAAGAGCATCTACAAGTAAATCATCAGCATCAAAACCCCGGATCCGCAGCCTAAGAGGAGAGAGATGCTGCCCAGAGGGGAGGGGGGTGGGGGAGCAGGGCGCTTACGCTCATGCTGCACATGTCGTTCATGCCATCGCCGCCGTGGTCCATGTGGCCAGAGTGGTCCATTTGCGAGTGATCCATGGCTGGCATGAGAAGTGTAGGGCAAACGCTCTAAGTTTCCTTTTGAGTTTGGGTCGTGGTGCCAAGGGCGGAGAAGAGAAGATAAGAAGAAATGGATAGAAGGAAAGAATCAGTAGAATTGCGGTGATGAAGTGAACAGGCCTAACAGGCAGAGAGAGACAGAGTAGGTAGGCGGAAAACGTGCTCAAGCGGTCGTGTGAGGAAAGTGTGGCTGGTGGAGGAGTGATGTTACTGGCTGGAAACTTGCTCACAAGCTATCGGGCAGGTGACACGGAAGCTTGTTTTTAATATCAGAAAAACGAAAAGATGAATATGAATATTTGTTGAGATGGACGGACTAGGTAGCTTTACATGTGAAGAACTAAAAAATCTACAGAGTTGCAACCCTTTTTTTAATTGTTAAATGCGACGTCTCTGGTTAATGTTGCCACCCACGGCCGTGGAAAAAGCTGAGACACACTAACGTTGGCCCCCTCCTTTCCCCCAGTTGGTGCCAGCGCGGCCTTTGTGCTGTGGCGTAGTTGTGGCGTCATGAACGTTTTGGATCAAGATAAAGAAATGCAAGGAAAGGAAGGGCATGGACGAGCTGCAAGGCCGCCAAACTGCGATTTTGGACGATGGACTTGGAATAGAGGCTTGATGGAGTTTTTTTTTTTCTTTTACCTATTTGCTCCCCCCCCTTTTCGCAGCCCACCCACATTCCCGCAACGTTGCACAGCATCCAAGCCTGCATATTTATACCGCCACTGCTTTTGCCAAAACGAGTGCGTCGGCACCAATCGCAACGCGGCAGCTGCACAATGGGAATAAATCACGTTACCTGTTTTGCGCTTTTTCCATCACCAAAGGGCGCGGGTGGTGGGGGAGAGAGAGATTCTAATTAGATTAGTAAAACATGCACGCAGATTTCAATGCTTCGATTTCCTGCAGGCCACATCGCTTCGCTTAATTAATTACATCACGCCAATCTGCAACATGCGAGGTTGGGGCAAGTTTCTGTATTTATCAGCGAGCCGGGAAGCTCGGAGCGGCGGCGATACGGGGGGGAGGGGTTGCCCGCGTGCCCGCGAGCGCGAGCGGGCGGGCGCGCCACTTTTAAAAATCGGCCGCTAGCAGACCGGTTTCAATCGTCATCTTTTTTTTGACATGCAGCCCGGCACCCCGCCCGAAACTTTTACTTTTACTTTTCCTATTTATAGGCACGGCTGGGCATCTCATCTCATCTCGTTTCTCGTCTCGATCAATTTTGAGACTTATAACGACATATCCACCGTCATCTACACATCTTTCCCCCCCCAAGTCCACGTCGTCTTGCCCCTCATCTGTAATCAGTCCACCCCCCGCTCACCTCTAAACATCGACTCTGATTTCGTCTGCACGATGCTTGGCCCTCCTATAAACTTGCCTAAATGGTACTTTATCAGCTTCCGTCCCTACACATGGTTTACAACGTGTTTAACAAGCTTCTAGGCTGGAAGAAAACGGCCACTTGCTACAGCCTCCCGTCAACAACTACTGCGTCTACAATGAGGGCTTCACAATCATGGTACATATAATTTCCCATTCACCTATGCACCTTCCTGAGGGAAAAGACATTTTCCTTAACAAGACGTGCCTAGATTGTCGGCGGCCCCAACGCCCGCACAGACTACCACATCAACACCACGCCCGAGTACTTTTACCAGCACAAGGGCACCATGATGCTCAAGGTCGTCGACGACGACGGCGTCTTTCGCGACATCCTCATCCGCGAGGGCGACATGTTCCTGCTTCCCCCCAACACGCCGCACAACCCCGTCCGCTTCGCCAACACGGTCGGCATGGTCGTCGAGCAGCGCCGCCCCGCCGACGCCCTCGACCGCATGCGCTGGTACTGCGCCCGCTGCCCCGGCGCCGTCGTCGTCCACGAGGTTGCCTTTCACCTCACCGACCTCGGCACCCAGATCAAGGCCGCCGTCGAGGCGTTTCGCGCCGACGACGACAAGAGGCGCTGCGAGCGCTGCGGCGCCCTGGCCGACTGGGCGCCGCCCCCGGGGTCCATTCCCGATCCTAACCTGGCGTAGGGAGAACGAACTTTTGCGGAGGGGGGGGGGGGATCCTGCGATGATGAGATGATGAAGAAGAAGCCTTTTTTTTTTTTAAGTGATGAGAGAACGAGTGATGGGGTAGCGCGGCGCAAGCAGAGTACGGCTGGGGAAAAGCAAACATCAGCGCATGTATTAATAATGCGTAAATCGCAATGGAGAGCATGCCCATCTCCTTGGATGGGAAGGATCCATGGCTAATCTTTCTTCTTTTGTCTTCTCTTATACAAAAAGAATGCACGAAACCGCCCAGAACCAAGAACAAAAAAAACCCAATAAAAACCCGAAACTTTTCCATTCACGTTTCGGCAAACTCGTAGTCGCGGGTTGATTCCTCCACCACCAACTCAATCTTGCCCTCAAGGAGCTCCCGACCAGCGACGCGCACTCCCGCGCGGACCTTGTCGCCCGGGACCGCGGGGCCGACACCCGCCGGCGTGCCCGTCAGCACCACGTCGCCGGGCTGCAGCGTCATGACCCTCGAAATGTCGCTGAGGATGCGCGGGATGCGAAAGATCATGAGGTTGGTGGAGCCGCGCTGCTTGACCTGGCCGTTGACCTCGAGAAACAGCTCGACGTCGTGCGGGTCCGCGACGGCGTCCTTGGGGATGACACCGCTCACGGGCAGGAACGTGTCGAAGCCCTTGGCAATGTCCCAGGGGAGGCCCTTGCGCTTGGCCTCGTTTTGCGTGTTGCGCGCCGTCATGTCAATGGCGACGGCGTAGGCTGGCAGGGAGATTAGCTTTTTCTTCTTCTTCTTTTTTTTTTCAATTCAATAAAAATGTGGCGGTTGATTCGTACCCTTGATAGCGTCCAGCGCACCATCGAGGTCATCGGGCTTCAGGTCGCGCACCATCTTGCCCATGACCAGCGCCAGCTCAACTTCGAAATGCATGTCGACGCCCTTGGGACGCACGCAGGGTCCCTCGCCGGGCAACAGCATCGACGACGGCGGCTTGAGGAAGAAAAAGGGCTGCTTGGGCTTGGCATTGGACAGCTCCGCAATGTGATCACTGAATGAAAGAAAGAAGGGGGAAAAAAGGGGGGTAATCGTCAGCTTAGATGGCGCGTCGTTTTCAGTCATATGAGGCTCACGCATAGTTGCGACCAATGCAGACAACCTTGCCGGCCTGCTTCAGGATCGAGGCCTGAGGGCTCATGGTAGCCATTGTCCGTCGTAGCGCAAACATGATGAATGACGGAGATGAGAATGAGTAGATGATCGATTTGCAGTCTAGACTCAATGGGCGGTAATTGCCGATTCTTATTCACGCGACGTAGCGTGATTGATGCTGTTGATGCTCAAGGAAGAGAGTTCGTTCGGACAATGGGTCGGAGCAGCCTCGGTGGGGACCCCCACGATCCGAGGCCGAGCCGCACAGCGCACTGGCAATGGTCAGCAATAGGCTGGAGCAAGCCGAATGATGAATGATAAGTTTACAATAGGTTGCACACTAAACACATAAGGAGCTCTGCGCCACGAAGTTGCATTACAAATCAAGTATGCAATCTGTGTGACCTCCAAATGCACAGTGAAAGCAAATCAGCATGTGCGGCTTTTGCTCAGCTTGTGGGCACGCCAAATGCTCTATACAGCACAGCCTCGAGAAGGTGAGCGTCTGCTCAACAAGAATAAACTGCAAATGTCTTCGTATATCGTATCTTGGTGAGATGCATATGTTCCATCGCATGCATTGAGCAAACGCCATCTTCCATGCCAGGCTAAATGACCAAACCTTGATGCTCCGTAAATAACGCCCCAACTCCTTACATGAACTAAATGAACCAGTTCCCTTTTCCCTCGACATGAATTAATGTATCTTACGCCACATAGCGGTACACGCCTGGTGCGTCTTCATCGTCCGGCCGCTCGAGATATTCCCGACCAATCAAGTCTTCTATACGGCGCTTGATAAATGGTACTTCCGGCTTAAATCGAGCTGCTAACTGGGCCAAAACCTCGCTAACAAGCAACGTGTGGCTTAGTTCCTTTCGTGATCTGCACAAGGTAGTTAGCAAGAATTATCCAGTGTCCGCAGCCAACTTGTGACGTACTTCATGATTCGCACAATCGCTGCATCAATAATGTGTGCCCGTGTTTCGTTGTTCTTTTCTTCAGTCGTTGTTCTCTCAGATGCATCCTCAACCTTCGAGACGGCATTAATGATTGGCGCCTTTATTCTCATAGTCTTGCTCTGGAAGAGTGTATTAAAGGAAAATTTGTCCGATGGCTTGACCGATTTTGTTGGCGGGTCTTTGAGGAGAATACGCGACTTGGGCGCCACCGCAATCGCAGTGAGAGTTCGCATTAAATCGGCTGTCGCAATCGCAGTCTTTGCTTGAATCTCCTCAAACGAAAGCTGTTCATCATCGGGTGCATCGTTGAAAAGCATCATGACAACCATAGCATATGTTGGCACATTGATCTCATAACGTCTTTCCTTTGCCAGACCGCCCGACTTTCCTGGGATCGCTGGGAATGTGCATCGCACATCAGCGCTGCCCGTCGTCCCAATCCAAGTAAGCTTTCTTCCGTTTCTGGATGCCAAGTAGAATTGCTCAAAGCTCGCTTGTAGCCTTGCAATATCTGGTGGGTAATTGCAAGTGATTCGAGAGCCTTCGCCGATCTGTGCGGTGCGACCCATCACTTCTTGTGGCCAGCAGTTCATAGTCAATACATTAATACCCAGCTCGGTCTTTCTGCTGCCATCTCCCGACGTACGAACGTGGTCGCGGTATGAGGCTGTAAGCTCTGTCGAGGTAACCAAGTCTCGAAACATGCCCTCCAATTTCACGGTGAATTGCTGGCCAAACTCTTGTCTCATTTTCAAGATGAGCTGATTCTCAACATCGTGGCTCTCCGACTTGCCGTGAAGCAGTCGTCGCGCAAGATGGCGCTGGTAGTACGTCTGAAACATGTCTTTATCCTGAAGATAGCGTATTAGACCGACCGCTTTATCCAGGACCACGTCAATTTCCAATTCCGATTTGCCACGGATGCCTTTCTTTAGATTCTCGTCGATGAAAAGTGAAACGTATTCAGAACTTCGCGAGAATAAATTGATAAACTCGGAGAAGCTCTTGCCAAGAGCTGTTTGGATGATCAAATCTGACTCGAAGCAGTTGGTGCACATTGTGTCAAACTTCTCTCGAAGGGCCAGAACATCGTCAACCCACTTGATCGCTGCCGCAGTCTGCTGGAGAGCGGCCGTAAGCGCCTTTGGCTTCTCACTTTTCTCACCTGTGCCCTCTTCGCCTGCCGGGGGCACGGAAAAGTCGGTGCTCTGAAGAGTCTTTTCGATTTCAAGGCCCATTTCAACAACACGATTTTGCAAAATTCTTTGCAAGGATGTCTTGTTCTTGTCAACCCTTGCGACGAGGTGGTACAAGATCGACAGCTCCTCTGACTTTTCGTTATCGATCATCCATCGTAAGCCACTACCATCCATGTTAAGAAACTCTTCCAAATTCTTCAAGATGAGTTGCTGATCAATAACAGATGTGATTTTTGTTTCGGTTTCGGGTTCAATCGTAGTTCCGCATCGGTCTTTTTCTTCCTCCAGTCGTTTCTTTGCATGCCTCAGCCATCTGCAAGAGTCTGCCACTTGCAGTAATTCTTGGCATTCACGGCTGTAGAATGCTTGGCTGTTTTCGAGAAAGCGCGGTTCGAACAATACCAAGTACAGCTTTGTCAATTCGTTTTCGTCCTCGGCTTCGTACAGGCTACTGAGCATGCGGCTGCAGCTGCGGATAAGATTCCGGTCGATAATGTCGCCCTCGCGCTCCATGTCAATTTGATCCAGCATGACTGTGATAAGAATATCAACAACTAAGCTTTCAGAGTCCTTATTAAGGCAAGAGCGCAGGATGTTGTCTCGGAACAGTGCAATCGTGGTCGAAAAGATGGGAACCCTATGCAGCTCCTGTTGGATATAACCGCGGTCTAGATACATGAGGATGTCTGCCGTCATGTTCATCGACATGTTGTGGTCCTCCCAGGTATCGCGCAGACCTTTGAGGAAGTTTTCGCCGGTTTGGCGTCGTTCGTTCACGGATGTTGCACCACCTCTATCCATCCCCACATTGATGAGGCTATTGGTGAAGAGCGCCTTGATCTTTGGAATGACATTATTGGTAAACCAGTCCTCTTCGAATTCTTTGACGCGCTCGTAGAGAATATCGCCTTTCTTTTTAAGGACAATTTTGTAGGCGGCTCGGTAGAGTTCCTCGAATGACAGCCGGCCACAGCTTTTGTTGTGTATGTCGCGTAAAGCTTCTTTGAGCATATTCCAGCATGATTCGAAGTCGGCTCCTTCGCCGCTGCCGTTTGGCTAGATAAAAATTGTGTTAGCACACATGGTACGCAGCTAAGAACTCCGTGACTGGCTAGATGGCGGCAGCCTGAACTGAGAACCAGTGACAGCAGGCCAAATAAAGGTACATACTCGAGCAATTCGACGAGGCGGACGGACGCGGCCTCTCGTGCCAGTGCTTCCTCTCCCAGAGATCATAACGACAGCTTTTCCAATGTTGTATTCTTTGTCGGGTGGATATTCGAGCCAGGCGACGCCTGGAATGGTGGGGGATATCGGGAGAGAGAACCCAAGATTGAGTGTTGATGCCTGGGTGAAGGTTCGGCAGATTATGCAATTCCCCGTCCTTTTGTCGTCCTGGTCAGTCTCGAACGACAAATGGCAGGGATCTGCAGCAAACAACGTTCACACAACTGCCAGTGACGAGTTCGATAATTAAGGATGCCGCACTTATATTCGAGACTGAACAGGTCCCGATGTGGGGCGCTCCTCAGTTACTGGAAAGATGATATCGATAAGAGAACAAGGCATCCAGCCAAAGCGTTTCCATAAACGCCGAGTCACGTGGAGCTAGCAACGCCAAATCACGTGCATCGAGCTCTGAGCTTCCAGGGCTGTTTTTTCGGCGTGCTATCAAACGCCAGTCGGCAGCAGCTCCACCGATTCAAGACGGGCGACAAGGCATTGCGCAAGAACTATAGCGAGCTCGAATCTTCGGCCTTTTCTCAGTCGAAATCTATCACAATGAAGCTCGTCAGGTAAGTGATGGCTTTCTTCGGCGCTCCCAATCGACCGAAATATGCTCGCGACTATCTGGGGCAGATGTCACTTCAGCTCAGGACAACGCTGACTCTCCGCGGCTAGATTTTTGATGAAGTGCGTCAATGAGCCGGTGACTATCGAGCTCAAGAATGGTATGTGTAAAGTCGGAAGCATCTGAATTCCGCTAGCGCATCGCGGTGCAGGCGACTGCGACTAACATGGCTCCATTTAGGCACCATCGTCAACGGCACCATTTCGTCGGTGACACCCCAGATGAACACTGCCCTACGTACCGTCAAGATGACCCCCAGGGGCCAGGACCCCATCTCCCTCGATACGATGAACATCCGCGGCTCGACCATCCGCTACTTTATCCTTCCCGATTCGCTCCCTCTGGACACACTATTAGTTGACGATGCACCCAAGCCCAAGAACAAGGCACGCAAGGAAGCTGAGCGCGCCAGCCGCGGACGTGGCGGTCCTAGAGGACGCGGTCGCGGACGCGGACGAGGCCGTGGTCGTCCTTGAAGGGGCTACTAAAGGCGGGTGGAAGGCCTCTTCGGTTTCGAGTGAGAGGAAGCAGGGACGATGGCGACAGAAACCGGAAAGACGTTGACGGATCAATCCAGGCGGCTATCACCACAGCTCAACGAGGCTGCGGCCTGCGCGCCTGTTGAACGAGGATTTATCAACGCGAGCATGCACAAAGGCAAAAAGCAAAAGGCAAAGCCGATTCTCATTTGTTTTTCTCCAGCAATCACGACCAAAAATTTAATGGGGTTTCGATGGATCAGGCGTTTTGGATGTTTGGCCATATTCAGAGACGCACAAAAAAACCGTGTACTCATTTTCTCTACCTACAAGTCTTGAGTGAATTCGTCGCTTCTTATCCACGTTTTAAACAAAAAAGAAAGATGATTGATGTCATGTCAAATGCTTCGGATTGAAATCGCGAAAGAAGAACTTTTTGGGTCATTAAATCGTAATATGTACGCCAGCTATGTACAAAGCAGAGCTTTTTCAAAAAGGCCAAGAATAGTTTTTCACAAGACAGCTTCATTCCATATTCGCAGCACCTGAAGCTTTTCCCAACCGGCCGTTTTGCCACTTGACCCTACTGTCTGTGCCTTCCAGCCCTTACCAAGCAGCTCTGGTATCTTCATCTTTACCAGATCTGGCTTGTTCTGGGCACACAGCAATACATACGCGCACCCACGCGCCGACAAGATCCTCGCCAGGTCGGGAAGCAGTCTATCTGTCGTCTCCATGCCGTTTGCACCGCCCGCATACGACAATGCAAGCAGGTAAGAGTCGTCGTCAAAGGACGGGTCCACGGCCGCCGGCGCTGGCACTTCTGGGGAAAATGTCTCTGGCTGGACCGGCATCTCCGGCGTGGGCACGTACGGCGGGTTAAAGATGAGAACATCCACAGCGCCCGGACGGAAGCACGACGTCAGATCAGCCATGCTGGAACCGAGATATGTGCCGCTGCGCGCCTCCGTGGATGCCTGCTCATCAGCGGCGGCCCTTTTCACGGTGGCGACGGTGGCGCGGCACGCATAGGCATTCATGTCGATGCCCGCGGTCAGGATCTCGGACTTGCCGAAAATGGTCTGGCACTGGGCATTGACGAAGCCGAGGACGACGCCGGAGCCCGTGCCAATCTCGACAATGAGCGGCGCTGGGTGGGCGAAGCGGTTGGTGAGAAAGGCGCATTCGGCGGGTGAGGAGAGCGTGTCGAGGAGCAGGAAGGAGTCTTCGGCAGGCTCGTATACCCTTTCGTATGGAACATGTGAAGTATCTGGTGTAGGCAGCATTCTACACTGTTGATCAAGTCGGAGACGGTGTAGGAGTGTTGATGTTGAAAATGTTGGCCGATGAAGAGTTGTACAAGTGGGGCGTTTGTTGGAGAACGACTTACACGATGAGCTGAAGCTAGTTAAAATGCAAAGACAATGTTGTTATCAAATGCCACAGACGACGATGATTCTGTTTTCAATGCAAACTCTAGTATAGATTTCGTGTCCATCATTCATCAAGCCGACTGTGTGTGTTGTCCTCTCGTGGATGCCAGCCAAGCAACTGAGAAATCACCCACGCGTCTGATCCTTCGTGTCCCAAGACAAACCCTTTGAAAAAAAACATATCAAAGAATGGCACAACCACTCTTTGTGCTCCCCAGCCGCAAATCAATCCCCCAAGATGCTTCGGGGTCCGCCGCGTCCTTGCCCCATGTAAAGCCCCAGCCCATGTCACGCACCAGCCGCGCCACGTTCGGATCGTAGGCGCCCTTCAAATCGCACTGGGGACAGAGCCTCGTCCTGGTCTTGTAGAATTTTGGCTTGGCCTTGAGACGCCCGCCTCGGATGTTGCCGACGTGGTTGCCCGTGACGGGATTCACCACCACGCTTGGGCCCGCAAAGCTCGGGCAGTTGCTGAAGCCCATGTAAGGCAGGCAGGGCTCGGTGACGACGGCCCAAATGTGGTTGCACTGGAGATGCTTGAAGTAGGTGACGATGCACATTTTTTTTTGTGCTTTTGTTTGGTGCTTTGGGATTAAAATTTCTGCGATGCTGTTGTTTGGTCGGGCTGCATTGCTGTTGAAGATAGCAGTCGTGATAACTGAAAGGGACATGAGTGTGGCTGGCGGTGTGTGCTCGTGTGCCTTGGTGAATCACAGAGTCGATGAACAGCAATTCTCCGTAATTCATGTTACAGTTCTCCTTTTTGATGAAAAATTTGCGCATTTTTCATTCACAGGTAAAATTCCGCCTGCGGATGCGAATAAACGCTTCCATAGTACTGTACTTGAGAGAAATGGACCACTGATATATACTACAGTGCTCGTTCAGCGCACATAAATGTTTCATCTCCCGCCCATCTAGAATTTATTCGCCATTTACTGGTCTGGAAAGCTTCCGAATAGGCTCATCCGAGATGCACTCAATCGAACATGAGATACAGGTTATCTATTGAGGTTAAATTCGCAGCGCTAGCAAATTCGAGTTCCTTGACCGTCTCGCGCAAACGGCGGTGTTTATGATGCAGGATGCACCGGGACAAAGCGATGCGGCAGATTGTCGCAAAGTCAATCTTCTAGATAACTCCTAGAAAGCACTCGGGTAATTTCACAAGCATGGCAGTACCCCTTGAATTTTATTAATTTTTTTTTTCAACAACGCATGGGGGCCACCAGACGCGCGGACGCTGGGATACATGCATGGTATATGCATGGCACCATCCCGAGAGCGGATGTGTCCAGCGTGCTGCCGCCACATTGCACAGCAAGCAGCATCACTCAAAAGGTCGGTGACCAAGTCTCATTACGGCACCCCTTGCAGCCGCACCTCGGAAATATAAGAATAAACATAAAAATGCACCAACCCGTTACAGTCATTACTCATTATTAGCACTACTCGAGCAAGGCGATGGTTGTTTGCTGAGACAACACAGTGGGTCGCCTCCGCGGAACGGCGTCCCGGTACTACCATATAAAAGCACCGTTGTGTCCTCGACCAAATTTCTTCACTCAATCATTGTTTAGGACCTTGCATTGCTTTCAAAAAACCCCAATCTGCTGTTTCAGACCAAAGCTTTTGCATAGGTTCTCTTTCGCAGTGCTTTTGCGCTGCACAGTTTACACCATGTCTACCGACATCGACACCGACACCGCGGCCGCGGCGGCTTCAGGCTACAAGCAGCCGCCGAGCCATATTCTCGACGTGATGCGCGCGCCTGCACTGCCTATCCCGGTACCAAGCCCTGCGGGCGATCGCCTCATTCTGGTGTCGCAAGCAAAGTATCCCTCCATCTCGCATATCGCAACCCCGTACTTGCGTCTTGCTGGTGTGCGTGTGGAAACGGCCAATTACAACCGGCGTAACACAGCAGGCGGTCACGGCATTCGCACCTTTGCCTACAAATTAGAGCTGGTCCAGGTAAAGGATGGAAAAAGTATGACCATTTCTCTACCGGAAGACGCACGCACGACGTCGCCTGTCTGGAGTGCCGATGGACGCCACTTTGCCTTTGAAAACGTCACCGCCGACTCTGTGGAGCTTTGGGTCGGTGACGGGCAAACTGGTGTCGCTCGGCAGGTGCCAAACGTACGGCTGAACCCTTTACTCGAGGGTGAGCTGAACTGGATGCCGGATCAGAAGCAGCTTCTCGTCAAGCTCGTTCCTAAAGGCCGAGGACCGCCGCCAGCAGAACCAAGCGTTCCGTCGGGTCCCATCATTCAGGAGACTGATGGCCAAAAAGGTCAGAGTAGCACCTATGAGGCCCGTGATACGCTCAAGAACAAGCATGATGAAACCTTGTTTGATTATTACATGGCTTCCCAGCTGGCCTTGGTTGACGTCGATGCCCTCGCCGTCCAGTGTATTGGTGGCGTCGATCTCTACCTCGGTTCGAGAGCGTCACCTGACGGAAACTACATATTCACATCTGCGCTTCGCAAGCCATACACATACAATGCAACTTTTTGGAGATTTCCTTGCGATGCCATCATTTGGGATATCTCGGACCTCACAGACATCAAGACCCAGACAGTCGCATCACTGCCTCTGGCTGAGCGCGTTCCAATTCGCGGCGTTCCTTGCGGCCCGCGCAACTTTTCATGGCGCGCCAATGCACCTTCATCTCTAGTCTGGATAGAGGCACTCGATGAGGGTGACTGGAAGAATGACGTGGAAAACCGTGACAAGGTCATGCTCTTGGAGGCGCCATTTGACAAGGAGCCACGCGAGCTTCTTCGCACCGAATACCGCTTCAATAGTCTCGCGTGGGGACAAGACCCGTCATTTGCCATTCTTATAGAGTATGATATCGATATCCAGTGGGAGCGTCGCTATATCGTCAATGTCGATAACCCTCAGCAGGAGCGCAAGCTCATCATGGACATGTCTTACCACGAAAGGTACAACTACCCTGGCAACATTGTGTACCACAAAGCACCAAACGGCTTCAATGTCATCTACCAAGCCAACAATGCAATCTTTTACAGAGATGAAGGCTCATCAAAAGATGGAGATCGGCCTTTCTTGGACCGCTTTGATCTCACAACCATGAAGTCCAGCAGGCTGTTCCGCAGCAGCGGATCAGCTTATGAATCTTTCCTCGCTTTCAGCGACCCCTCGGGATCAACATTCCTCACACTGCACGAGTCGCCCACTGAAACTCCCAATGTCTTCCAGCACACACTTGGAGAAGAGAGAGACGCTCCAGAGGGCGAGGCCGTCTTTAGCACCAAGACTCGGGCTGTCACGAACATCCCCAACCCTACTCCTCTTCTCTCACAGATTCAGAAGCGCGTTGTAACATATCAACGCGACGACGGTGTTCAGTTGTCTTTCAATCTCCACACGCCCCCAGGTTACCAGGAGGGCACGCGTGTACCAACCATTCTCTACGCCTATCCCCGCGACTTTGCCAGCGGCTCGCAGGCAGGTCAAGTCACCGGCTCTCAGGCTCGCTTTACACGACTTCGCAAGCACCAATTCCTCTTGCTTGCCGGCTATGCAATCCTCGAGAATGCGACATTCCCAATTGTTGGTGATCCCAAGAAAGCCTACGATACATACTTGGAGCAGCTGGTCGCAAATGCCAAGGCGGCGGTGGACAAGGCTGTCGAGATGGGCGTCGCGGACCCGGAACGTGTTGGTGTCACTGGCCACAGTCACGGAGCTCTCATGACGGCAAACTTGTTGGCCCATTCGGGCCTCTTCAAAACCGGCGTTGCCACGAGCGGCGCGTACAACAAGACGCTGACACCCTTTGGGTTCCAGAACGAGCGCCGAAGCGTGTGGGAGGCGCCCGAGCCTTACCGCAAGGCGTCGACGTTTTTCTTTGCGGACAAGCTGGAGCATCCCATCCTCATCATTCACGGCGCGGATGACGCCAACCCCGGCACGGCACCGATGCAGTCCTCCAACTTTTATTCGGCCGTGCGCGGAAACGGAGGCACGGCTAAGCTGGTTCTTTTGCCTCACGAGCCGCATCATTACCAGGCTAGGGAATCGCACGAGCATGTCATCCACGAAATGCTGGCCTGGTTTGACAAGTATTTGAAATACCCGGCGGAAACACAGCCCGAATCCAAAATCTAGATTTCATTACATGGCGTTGCGGGGTTATGGGTGTAGAGACGGGGGAGTTTATTTATAGATGAGAGTGGTTGATCTATAGAATTCAAGTTGGAAGCTATTCCTGTGCCTTTTTGATCATGGAAGCATGTATTCCCTCCCATCCAGCCTCTGACATTGATTTCACCGTGCTCATGAGCAGCCGCGACGCTGTAATCACCTGCTCCTCCACCAACTCAAGCCTGCCTTGCTCCGTCTCCTTGACAAGCCAGAGCGACTCCATCATGACGCTCATTGGACTGCGAATGCGCACAAACACGCCGTCTCGGACATCAATCATCTCGTAGGTGCTGACAATGTCCGAGTCCCAGAGACCAGCGGGGAGTGTGTGTACCTTGTCCGTAACGCGGTAGCAGTCGGGCTCGCCCGTAGCCGTGACTCCACGCGCCGCGGGAATCGTGGGAGCTGGATCTGCGGGGGCGGCGATTGCTTCGTACTTTGCCATGTGCGGGTTGTGCTTGATGTAGTTTTCATGATTCTGCAGACCTTGTACCAGCTTGGAAGCGGGGATGCCCTCTGGGATGGCAGACACATGTCGCAAGGTGCTGGTGGTGTTGAACCAAGCTATGGCCAGTCAGTAAGCGAATTTTCGGCTATCCGAGTCACAATCATCTCACAAGACATTTTTCTAATTTACTGCACGGTTGAAATGCTTGTTTAGGGATATTCTGTAAAAGGTAGGTAACAACGATGCGTCATGATTTAGTGCTGGGTCAAGAGCGGATGCGTGACGTCCCGACCGTTGCAGTCGCTCGGACTAGCTTCATGTTGGTTGTCACCACGAATGAGCAATCTGAACCACGTGCTGTTTGGGCGTCCATTGTTATCATCACATTCATCATGAATAATTGGCTGGGTGGGTGCTTCAAGACTGCACATGGCGACTACCAAAGGCATTTATCGTGATGATGTTGGTGGCGGGGTGTTGCCAGACTGTCTGTGCAAGCTCGGTCAGGTATCTGTCGGTATCGGCCACTACCTATGAATCGGGGGGTTGCTTTACTTTTACAGCATCTGTAAGTAAATACGTATTAAAAGATTGTCAATAATTATTTCTCAGTCAAAATATCGTACAAACGACAAGTTAGTCACCCATGAACGTTGCCGTACAAAGCAGTGGAACATGTGACTTCGCGCCACTGTAAATGGCTGTGAACGCGCTGTAACGTGTTTTTGCCTCCAAAATCCCCACTACTTCACTGAACATTGAACGGCTCTTGTGACGACTACCAGGCAGTTTCTTTCCACGCCCCGACCAGCGACGCCGAACCGAATAATTGAACTTTCTACTTCGAATTCCATCGATCGCGCATGCACTTTCAACTTTTCAATGCCCATTGGTGGCCGCAGCACGCAAATCCATTCCCATCAATACCCCTCCGTTGATCTAAGCGTTCGCCACCGAAATGGTAGCCCTGGCGAATCCTACCCGATCGGCCACGCCTCGAAAGTCGACTTCCACATTTCAGCCGAGTAAAAAGCCCATAAAGCCAAACAGCAGCATTCTCAACTTCTTCCAAAAGACGGAAAAGCAAGAAGGTTCCTTGTTCGTGGGAACTCTTACGGAGCCCACCCCGGCAGCCGCTCCCGCCACCCAGAACAGCGCCGACCAAGATTTGTACAGTCGCAATGATGGGGATGATACCAATGGGATAGAATCCCCGCACAAGAGACGAAGAGTCAGCGAAACGGCACATGTTGTCATATCGGTTGGCCCGACTCAGTTGGTACAATCTCCAGCTGCGCAGCCATCAAAGGCCAAGAAGATTATATCACCATTCATATTAGAGTCGGATGACGAAGACGAACAGGATACCAAGCCAAGCCACTCTTCTCCTATAAAACCTCATAATGGTAAATCGAGCCCAGACAAGGAAAGCACCAGCGAACAGGCTTCACTCAAGACGGAGCCTGTCAAGAGCGAAATTCACGATGCAGAGGCGGATCATGAATGCACAAAAGATCCGCCCACCCTCAAGCACGAAGCTACCAGTGCCGGACTTGACAGCGCCGATGAGCTTGGTATCGACGACATAGACATGGAAGCCTTCGAAGGCGACGAGATGCGCGAGTGGCGTTTTATGAAGGAGCAAGCTCGTTTAGAAGCTGAGGAATCTGGCGATATGACTCTTTTCAATGAGACTTTCGGAGAGGACCCGTTTCAGGAAGATACTGATGCGCAATCCTGCCCTATATGCTCAGGTAGTCTGGCAGGAGTGTCCGAGGATGAGGCATCGAAGCACGTCAATGCTTGTCTTGACGGCAACCCAACGCCGCTGCCAAAACCCGCCGAACAACCAAATCCACCTGCACCGGTTGAAGAGGTGGAGGCGACAGAGGTTGGCAAGCGCTTCATGCGAGCGGCAATTCCGCGCCCCGGACAGGCCAATCCTTTTGACCTGACGGGACAAACACCCGGGTCCAAGTCAGCATTCTCTCAGCTGATGTCAAGTAACGCCGAAGACACAGCCTGGTCGACAGCCGCAGCCGCTGAAAATGCTTCGCGGGGTAAGCCAGCGTACACGAGAACATGTCCCTTCTACAAGATCATGCCGGGCTTCTCCATCTGCGTTGATGCATTTCGGTACGGAGCTGTCGAGGGCTGCAAAGCATACTTTCTCAGTCATTTTCATAGCGATCATTACATTGGTTTGACTGCAACGTGGACACACGGTCCGATATACTGCAGCAAAGTCACTGGCAGTTTGGTGCGGAACCAGCTGCGCACGGCGGCCAAATGGGTCGTCGAGTTGGAATTCGACAAGGAATACGATGTCCCCGGTACAGATGGTGCTAAAGTCACCATGATTTCGGCAAATCATTGTCCGGGGAGCTCTCTGTTTGTGTTTGAAAAGGTGGTGGGCGAGCGGCACAACAAGAGCTTAAAGCGAATCCTTCACTGCGGTGACTTTAGAGCCTGTCCAGATCATGTCCAACACCCTCTGCTACGGCCCGATGTTGCAGATTCTGTGTCGGGCAAGCTCAGACGGCAAAAGATTGATATATGCTACCTTGACACCACATATCTCAATCCTCGATACTCTTTTCCCCCACAAAACGATGTCATACAAGCCTGCGCTGATTTGGTTGCCAAAATCTCCCCAGATCCCAACTGCAAGGACGACGTCTGGGACTCGGCCAAAAAGGAAGCTGGCAAGACAGTCAGCAAGTACTTTCAGAACCCAACCGCACCGGTGTTGGAGAAGCCGGAACCCAAGAAGAAGCTCGGCCAACGCGTGTTGATTATATGCGGGACTTACTCCATTGGAAAGGAGCGCATATGTGTTGCTATTGCCAAGGCTCTGCGAACAAGGATTTTTGCCTCGCCTTCAAAAATCAAAATTTGCAAGCAGTTGGGAGATCCAGAGCTGACAGCGCTGCTAACGTCTGACCCGATCGAGGCGCAAGTCCACATGCAGATGCTCATGGAAATCCGCGCCGAGACGTTGCAGGAGTACCTCAACAGCTACAAGCCGCATTTCAGCCGCATCGTGGGCTTCCGTCCCTCGGGCTGGAACTTTCGGCCTGTCAATAGCAAGAGTGTAGGAGCCAACACGGCCCCGTCCACGATCCCGACGCAGCAGCTTCTGCACGGCAAGGGTTGGCGGACGCGGTTCGGCGCCGCCGACTTTGTGCCCCAGCGAGGCAGCACAAAGGAGGCCATGTGTTTTGGCGTTCCGTACTCGGAGCACAGCAGCTTTCGGGAGCTGGCGCTGTTTCTGATGAGCCTGCGGATTGAAAAGGTCATACCCACGGTGAATGTGGGTAGCGAGCAGTCGAGGAAGAGGATGAAGTCGTGGATCGATCGATGGCTGACTGAAAGACGCAAAGGCGGTCTGATACAGCCATTGGTAGAAGGCAGTGATGATCCTGAAGATCTCAAAGTGGCTTTGTGGGATGGGAAAACAAACAGTGGTGGGGGTGCTTGGTGGTGAAGCGCCGTCAACGGACTGCAGTGAGGCCGTGGTGTATCGCGGAGTTTCTGTTCATATGGGGCGACTATTGGGCATGAATTTTTGTATTCCAATGTGTAGATACCTTTTGTTTAACGCCTAACGAACCCCATCATAGCACAGTACACAAGCCCAATCATCGGACAGCTGTTTGAAATGCACAGCTGCCATGCCCATTAAATGCAGCAAAACGGTTTCGCAAATTGGGGCCCTTTTTTATTCTCATTGTTTTCGCTTTATTTCTTGAATCATTATTTGGCCTTGCCTTGCTGCGTAGAAGCCTCTGTAACACGGGTATCAAAATCAGTAAACTAGGGATCGAAATTACAAGCGACGCCCGATGAGAGGTGGAGAGGGGGAGGGGAGGGGAGGGGGGGGTTCTTACCTCTGCGAGTCGCGTCCTCGAGGAGTTGCGTGTCTACGGAAGAGGCAGGAAGATGGACGTAGCGGACGACGGATCCTCGGATAAAGACATTCTTGACAGAGCTCTGCGAGACTAACCGTCAGCAAAGAAAAGTGAAAAAAACACACACACAATTTGAGCAGGAAAGCAACTTCAAAACATACCAGGTGAGGGTACTTGAGCTCCTCCATGACGGAAATGTCGTCGAGCTTGATGTTGAGGTACTGATCCACGCTCTTGAGCGTGCCGCGGAGCTGAATGTCATTCTTGAGCTCCACCGTGACTTCTTGCTCGATGAGCGTCTTGAAGAAGCTATTCATTCCCCCCAGTCGCGCGTTAGCATTTGAAGACCCTTTTCTAGCATAAAACCTCCCCAGTACTCATTTCTCATTTGCAATGATAGGTGGTGGTAGGTGAAGGCCTCCCGCTCTGCGAGGAACCCTCTTTATTTTTTTTTGTTCCTTTTCCGTTGACCGCAAAGAGCGGTGGCAGTGTCGGTGAATGAGCAATGAAATTCACCCACCTGAAGAAGAGCATAGTTGTGTGATGTTGAAAGAACCCAGGGTTATGATTATTCGAGTGGCTGCAAGGAGTTGAAAGGTTTTGGCGTGGACGCTTGCAAAGTGGGACAAGAGGTTCTTCTACCTCGTTCCTCCTAGTCTGAATGAATTTGGTCTCTTTTTTTTTTTTCGTCGTTTTCTTCTCTTCAGTTTGGCGTAAATGAGATGAGATTTGTTTTCAAACGATATCATCGCCAGAAGCTTCAAAGGCCCCGTTGGCGAATGGCGTCACGTGAGTCATGACCCACCGACAAGGGGGGGGGGGGGGGGGGGGGGGGGGGGCGGGGGGCGGGGGGGGGG
>JARJPL010000369.1:0-159323 GCA_030782805.1 Aschersonia sp. MBC 622 | reverse complement strand
GTTTGACAGTGAGAAACTTGCAGAAAGTGTACCATACGAAGATATGACGTCGACCGGACCCCGGAGCATGGGGGAGGGGGGGGAGGGGAGGGGGGTCACTTCCAACGCAAGACAAGGGTTCAACCCAGCTACGCCATTTCTCATGATCCGAAACACATTCGCGAACCACAGACGTCGTAGTACATGTCAATATCAAAGCAATACGGTCCACGTCAATTATGGTGGCGGTAGGATACGCAAATGGCCGTGTGACAAAGGATTGATTTTGCCATTCCTCGCCGTTGCAATAGTGGGAAAACTTGTTCACCCCCGCGTTCCAAGCTCCAACGGTCACGAGGCGGGTGACATGGTGAAACAGACCTCAGCTAAGACAACTGGCGGTTTTGACATACATGTGTAAGCCACCAAAGCTACAGAGGGGGCTGCGCTGCCAATTCATACGCCGCAAAGCAAACAGCAAGCAAGGCATTCCTGTCTCGGAAAATCTTCCGTCAAAACTGTCTGCTTTACGGTGGGATGAGACTATCTCGCGGACATTGATCTCCGGGGGACTGCGGGACATAATATCATGGTCGGCTTTTTTCTTGTATTTTCTCCTGTGAGCAAAGGAGAATCTCCATTTTCTACAACCCTTCTGCGACTACAGAAAAGCAAAAGAGACATGCAGCAAATGTGTTTCAACCATCTCGAGATTCCCACCAGGTCCTACAACCCATACACGTTGCATCAATGTATTTCTCGAGTAGAACCATTGTAAACGTCCGTTTACAATTGGCAATCGCTGTGAGGGTAGCGGGTGCCGAAGACCGAATCGGCCTTGATGTCCCCTGTTGCCGAGTGTTCTCCGGTGTACGCAGACGAATCAGGAACGAGGGTTTACTAAGAATTTTAATTGAAATTTCGAATTTTCTTCTCGTCACACCGATTCATGGACAGCCATATCCCATTCCTAGTGGACATTTGCGGGGAAAGGCCAAAGGGCGCATGTGCACGGCCGTCCTCATGATGCTCATCTCATATGGTCACAACAAGGAAAAAGGGGCACAAACGAGTTTTCTACTGATATTGTGAACAAGCCCAGGTCACAGCCGAGACTCATTTGACTGTCTGAGTTCTTCTTCCCAGCCGTTAGAACAACAAGTCACCCCCCCTCCCCCATTTCTTGTGACGAAGAAAAAAAAAATCTTGTTGCCAGACTGCTTTTCCCAACCTCTCTCCAGGAGTTGCGCTAAAAAAAAACAAAAAACTAGGGGAACGGCCCGGAACTCACTAAAACTCGGCACGGGCGCGACAAGAAGCTTTGACACTTGCTTCAGAAACGCGATTCAGTCATGGCAATGCGGTGGAAGCTGCCCTCAGCAGAAATTCGTCAGGGTTGCTGGCTATCATCCAACATCCTTGACCCATGTTTGACGTTTTGACTGCGCTAGGCAAAGTTGTCATAAAATCGGCATCCATGTATCATCAGACCACGTTCACGTTCACCCAAAGTTCATCCACACGTTCAAGACAAGGTCAATCAATCCCCTTTCTCCTGTGTGGAGCAGAAACTACACCCCGAGCGTTGGACATGGCACTAATCACAAGTGTTCTGATGATCAAGGCTCACCGAAAAAGCATGACTAGATTCGGCATTTACATATACAAAAGTTTCGAGTTCTTATCAACAACTCGGTCTGTGTGCTTCTCCTCGGCACGGCTACGCGGCCCGGCTCTGCGCACCCCCTTGCTTGCTGGGACGAGTGTCAAAATGCCAAAGTCATCAAGGGTTAACCGCGTAATAGCGTAATAGGCGAGGTAGCGATAAGCTGATCAAAAGATAAACCTACCACATGAAAAAAAGACACAGATCAACAAGGCCGAAACAGCAAAGCAGCCGCAGCCGCAACGCGCCTCTCAACACTGCCACCTACCCCGATTATGCACTCCAGAAAGTAATCAAAAGTCTTTAATGCATCAGATTCAGATACTTGGCTTTCCCCCCCTTCCTTCTTTGCACCCTTTTTGGTGATGGCCTGATTGGAAACAGGTAATTGCCCGTTCGGTTCAAAGAAGAAAAAGACAACGAAAAATAGCTTTGAGAGGCTTTGACGGGGACCAAAGAACCCGGTGCCTCCGGGTGCCGCAAAAGTTTCTGGGCGCGATGCAGGGGTTGCGGAAAAGCGCTGGCGAGACCCGAGCAAAGTTGCCCGAGCAGTTTTGAGCTAATGCCTGTACTGCTGGAGTGAAGAAAGTATAATAAAAGAATGCCAATAAATGATTAAACAATTATCTATTCTATTCTTTTATTTGATTTAATTCGATTTTATTGTATTTTTATTTTTATTTTTATCTTATTTTAAATGATTCATTAGAGAAACTCAAGAGATCAAGTGATCCGACGCGTTGGTTGCCACACAACGTCTCCTGAGCCAAATCCACGTATGATGATCGTGGATCAGACAGGTACGCGATTGCCACCAAACTAGAGTCATCTATTCGTCAACGTCTTACTGACACTCCATCATTCCATGATTCTTGCTACTATTGATACATTGCGAGCGTTGCTCGAGACCCCTAATAATGACAACCTTGTGGGGGATTTTTCAGTGTTGGCTAACCATTAGCCACCTCTCACGTAGTTAGTTTTTGCTTGCCAATCATTCACCAGTCATTACCCGCACTACTCATGTTTGTATGTGCATTGCTATCGAATTTAAGTACCCTTCTTCTTTTCGAAACGTAAAACTGCCAGGCAATCAAACTGCCATTCCCTCGAGTTCTTGAGCTTTGTTCAGCAAAGTAAAGCAAACGCAACTGCCGTAGCCAAAAAATGACAGGTTGGATTCACTCTACTAATCACCACGGAAAGCAACGCTAATAACGAAATTGATGCACCACCTCTGTAGCGTCCGGGATGGGTGCTCCCGCCCTCCGGCAATATTCCCCATTGTCCCCCGGTGGCCGACGGTCGGGCCTCGTCTCGATTCATACAACCATGCGGGCTTTTGGCTCATTGACCTGTTTATATCACCTAGACTCCCTCAGAAATTGCGCGTCGCTCCATAGGCCCGGCGCAAAATGTGTGTTGATGCAACCCAGTTATTTCACAAGTTACCATCACGCCCGCCATGCTTGCAGTGTCGGAAAGGGCGTCGCGTGTAAGTACTCCGTTCCTGCCCGCAACCTGTCGCGATTTCCTCTTTTCAAATCATGCGAGCGCTTTGCAGTGTTGTCGATCCGAGATTCTTGGCCGTCTAGAATCACCAATCGATGCGAGAGAATCTCGGGAGATTTCGGTCTTTGGGTTGCACTGTTTTTTTTTATAATGTGAATGGAACGAGAGAAGACTACGCAGAGCTCCTTTTCTACAGCCAGACCAGAACTTCGCTTTCCTTCCAAGCCAAATAGGTGCACGTTTGTCTTGTAAATCCAAGTTTCCGAATATCTAGGCTCATACAACCGCGACTTTGACTTCCACACAAGCGGGCAGCGCTTCGACATCTATTCTGGCACTGGACATAGATCCAAGTTGCCCTTTACATTATTCCCCCACCACTGTGGAAACGGCACTGATCGACCAGCTGCACCAAACACAGCAAAGGACAGGATAAACAAGCAGGTCAAACTGCCTCCATCCCAGGCACTTGTGATCAAGTAGGAATAATTCTTGAAAAAGCGCCGGTGGTAGTTTCTCAAGTAAAACTGAGTAAAAAGGCCGGCAATGATGCCACTCAGAATGATGCAAGTCTGTGACTGGTTGTATGGGACAAAACCGGCGTACTGCAATAGCTGTGGCAGATTGATGTTGTGAAGGGAGAAGCCGTAGACTTTGGGGACAAACTATCGGATTTCAGCGATGAATAATGCAACACTCTGGCGGGACGCGACTTACAAATACAACAACGCGATGTATCACGACCAAGCCAGCGCCGAATAAAACGCCGAATGGAACGGCAGCGTACGTAGAGCCAAGCGTGTACAGATATTTTGCCAGGGCCCATGAAGTGGCGCTGGTGTTGAACGACTGAAAGGATGCGCCACTCCAGGAAGAATTGCCATTGGTATTCGCTAGAAGATCGCGATTGTCGTTGACAATGGAGACCATAACTGCATAGTTGACAACGGCGCCGAGCAACGTGCCGTATATCTGAGTGGTGAACATGACGCGCGGTGGGATCTTGACTGCCGGGTCGGTTAGCACATGTTTCTCTTTCCTTTTTCGCGGAATGATGATCGAGTCGGGACTGCTACGTACGATATTCACCCAATTTCAGATCGCTGGACAAGTTGACACAACTGGCAATGACACTATGCGACCACGCGGCAAAGTACATGTTTCCAATGGGACGGCCGGGTACTGTCAGACCAGCAATCATTTTGGACAAGTTGTTTGTCGCGATACCGTTACCAAAACGTGCAAATAGTATAACGCTCTGAAGAAAAAAGTTAGGACGGTTTGACGTAAAGAACCCAAGATATCGTCGACGCCACTTACAAATGGAGCGATGATGATGCCAAAAATGAGGGCAACAATGTATGCCCAAACAGGAAGTGTAAGGTCCTGGCTCACAATGACAGCGATACCAAGCACAAAGCTACCAAGTAGAATCGATGCGTACCACCACCAGGGTGTCTCTTTGTAGTGCTTGGCCATGTGCTCATGATGTCTGTCATTAAAATTGCCTTTTCTGGCACTCTTGAAAGATTTGTAAATGTCCTTGCCCCAGAATAAAAAGCAGTGCACAATGAGAGCACCAATCTGTCAAGGCTCATTAGCAAATTGACTAGATTTGAGACGCTGTTGTTCTCTTTCTACTTACCGCTGCATTGGCCATGAACATGGCATATGCAAAGCTTCCAGTAAGTCGTGGGACACCGAATCGACCAAGTGCATCCTCGTTCAAAATGCCACCAGAGAATACCTCTGCGACGGGATAAGCTGTTCCATTCTCTGATTGGAGACGTGTTGACATAAAAGGCAGTGACCTTGAATCCCAAACATTATTGTAGTATATGCCAGCCATGGCAATGAAACATATAAACAAGCCAACAGCGGAGTGCAGTTGAGTTGTCAAGGGCAGAGAAGTAGCACTAGAAGTGATCTGCAAACTCGTGGTCAGCATCTGGCGCTCTCCAGGAAACAGTCGGTGAAACATACATATTGCCAGTCAAAGGATAGACTCAAGAGACCGAGGCCTTGGTTGTTTTGGGACCCGCCAAAGACGTTGTTCAGAACTGCGGCAGTCTCGCCAGTGGCCTTCATCGATGCCAAGCAGGGGATGGAGACGGAGTTTAGCCACGGCATGATGTAAGCAGGCAGAAACTCATAGGAGAACATGGCTCCGAAGCTCCACCAGAATGCTCGTAGAGGTTTGGAGTTTCGGACATCTGCCCAGTGCAGACCCTGGAGGGTCTTGACAACAGGTATGTTGGTCCAATAAACAGACTTGACATGCCAGACAGCGACTGGTCGCAGAATCCCACAGAGCCCGTAGCCAAACAGACCAATGGAAAGCGTGCTGAGAACCACCGTGGTTGCTGTAAGCGGCAAGTCATAGAATAAATCCTGTGTCGTAAAGACAGTAATGCTGGCGGTAGCATTGGAGGCTGAAGTGGCGGTGATGGAGCAAACGGCGTGCTCCTTGAGGTTCCAGTGCCCGTGATTGAAGAATGACAAGACTCGGATCCATCGTGGTGGCTCGCCTTGGCCCCCTTTCTCTCTCCATCGAGCCTCGTGCACATCTCCTCGCGGAAGAAACTTGGCCCAGGCCAAGCCTGCAAAGTAGGCAATGAGCACAATGAATGTGCCAGAAACCGGGACCGATGTTGGTTTAAACTAGATTTGACAGCCTTGTCAGCAACGAACCCAAAACCGCAAATGTACTTGTACGGGGCAAGAGAATACCGCATAAATTTGAGTCATGGCAGCTTGGAACGAAGCAAGGCATGATGCGAGAAATAAGCTGCGAAATGTCAAGGCCGGCTCAAAATCATCCCTTAGAGGTAAGAGATGGGTCACGACCGCTTCAGCAGTGTCGAGAATTTTGGCATCGTCTTGATCCGAGTCGCTGCCTACCCCCGTCTCCTCGGACAGCCCAGTAGCGACCGCCTTTACTTCAGACTTTGGATGCGCTCGCTTTTCATCGTCGCTGTCTGAGGTAGACAGGATAGGGCTTGTCTTGTTCCCCTCTTTGTTGTCAATTGAATCGGCCATTGTTATCGACCCACCACATGAGGACGCCAAAAGGGGTCTGGGCCACGAGTAGCGAAACGCAGCATCTTTTATAACATCAGCCTCCTGGGGCAAATCTTCATCTCTAGACCGTGCAAAGCAACCCACGTCCTCGTCAAACTGCTGCAAGTCGGCGGAAGACGGCAAGATAGTGGCTGCGGTTGCGGTTAGGGGGGTGGTGCAATGGACCGGCCCGTATCGCGCCATAGCTCCTTCGCGTCAAATGTAAGCCGCAAGCTCCGCCAGACAGCCAACAAGATGTCGTTTTATTCGTCGAGATACAAGCACGCCTCGAATCTTGCATGAGGAACTATTGTTGGAAGCGTTCAAAAGGTTCAAAGGTACCTTGGGAACTTCCAAATGTGGCAAGTGCTTTTAAACAACAGCCAACTCCAACTCATGGAAATACACAAGTAATAACCACGCAGCCCCGCGCGTTTGATAACGCCATTTTGCCTAATCAAGAATTGCTTATTCGTTGTTCATCTCTTGGTGGAGTCGTGTCATTGTTTGTACAATGGGAAAAACTGATGTGATGAGACATTGGTAAGCCATGTCACATAATTTCATCCATCTCGGTTGTCTACCGAGACAGCAGTCTACGCTGACACGCAACGGGTACGCATATATAAGTCTGTCTTTGTGGCGAATCCAAGAGGCGGGCGCATCGCACGGGCAGTCAGCAGACTGGAATTGTCTGGATGAAAGTGATGAGTTGATGTTGAAAGGAGAAGAGGCATATTTAGTGACGGTGAGAAGGGTCCTCGGCTGAGTCAGTCAGTGGTGGGCGTGCCTGCCAACACCACTCCATGTTAATAAGCATAGTCACATTTCATGTTCACATAGCGCCTTGGTGTGACAAAAATTTATAAACAAAAACAAATATGCAGTTATATATCATGATACTATGCTACATTAACTATTAAACATCATATCCCGTTATTTCTTTTCCCTAGCCCTTAGTACTTGGGGGCTTCGACGTGAAAGGGCTTGTCGGGCACATTCCCCGCGGCAATCTCGTCATCATTGTAGGCCGGGTAGGCAATCAGGTTCTTCTTGGTGTCAAAGACGGCAAAAGTGGTGAAGCCGACGACAAACTGGCCGGACCAGTCGCTGGTGACCCTAAAGTCGCCGCACTGGACGGGCCCGCCCTTGGAGCGCGAGGCGGGCTTGCCGCCGGCGGCCTTGACGACGTAGGTGCACGCGGTCGGGGCGGTGAGCTGGTTGTTGATGGCGAACTTCCAGGTGCAGGACGAGTCTTGGCCGTCGCAGGCGCGAGACAGGCCCTGGATGATCCAGTCGGGGTCCCTGGCCTCGAGGGGGGCGGCCGCAGTGGCAGTGGCGGCGACGGCGATGGTGAAGAGAGTCTTGGAGAAGTGCATCGTGATGGCCTTTGGTTGTTTTGAAAGTGTCTTTGGGAGTTGTTGTTAAAAGTAAGAAGAAACGAGTGATTGATATAAATTGATTGTTTGTGGTGCTTGATGATTGAGATTATTTTGGTCGGGACACCGCGGCCCTCTTATACTTGATGACTTACAGGATGACTGCCAGGTGAATTGGGACCTCACGCCAATGCAATGACTTGAAAACTACTACCTTTTTGCCCGACCTTGAACAATGACGTCTCTGCGCTTCCTCACCGAACCATTGTATCCGTATCCCCAACTCTGCCCAAGCTCAAAGTATCTCGGAGTCCCTTGATCGGCATAGTCAGCTCGTATTCCCCCCCGATCGCTACTAGTAGGGCTGGGGGTACTTTTTTGGTGGGACAACTGCAGCTTGACTCGCTCTCACTACTACCCCAATATGCGAGTTTCCGGTGAGAGGAGAAGCCTATAAAGTGCCCCCCTCATCAGCCAGCGTGCCAGCCCAATGCTCCGCGCCCGACAAGATGTGTCTAAAAATAGTTCTCATTCTATACAAATCCGTTCAAAAGTTTGAGTTACTTGTACCGATTCGGTTCACTATTTGTGTGGCAAAAGATTCGTCCTAGAAGAGGAAAGGCCTAGAGAAGGAGGGGAAAGGCAAGCCTGCCGTTTATTAGCGGGAACCTTGCCAGAAAGCCGGTGTCCAGAGTGCAAATGACGTAGCCAAAACGGGTCAGATTCTCAGCGACTGTTCAGCACTTTCGTATTCCAATTATAGCAAGTGTAGATCGGGGTCTAACCGGGCCTAGTTTCCACAAATCATGAGAATAGTTTCTTTTTTTGCATCTTTCTCGGAGGTGCTGTCAAAATGAATTCAATCATTTCCGCAACAAAGCTTGCGGGCGCGACAAACCGACTTTGCCCTGCCAACCAGCCAGCGGCCGCTGATGTGTCTTGCATAAAATGCAAGACCTTTCTTCTTTGCAACACCTTTCTTTTTTGCAACACGAGTCTTTTGTCACAGCGTTACTTTTTCATTCTCCAAAAGTCTCGGATCCGCTGCAAAGTTTCGGCTTGACAGCCAGCCAAGAAGCCCGGCGCGCATGCGGGCCGCTGACGGAACACCGCCATGACGGCGAGAAGCCGGAAAAGCGGAAAAGTAGCCTTGGATACACGATGCTTGGCGGGCAAGCGGGGTGGTGCCCTGCAGATGCAATGATGACAATATTGACAACCGGCTCGTATACAGATTGACAGACTTAAGAATTCATGCTCGGCTGAACTTGGCATGAAGCAAAAAAGTGGAATTCGAACCTCAAAGATTGCCACTCTCACATGAGCTTATTATTTATGGCCCGTATAGTTAGCTACATTGCAATATTGTACATTAGTGGCCATCCTATAAAGACGAAAAAACGAAAAAAAAAAAAAAAAGGCTCTCACGACTTCTTGGCACCGGGTTGAGTACCAATACGCTTGAATTTGCGAGGATCTTTCCTGCTCATCATGCGCTGGTCCCTTGTTCCCTTGCCACCCTCCCAGAAGCCTCTACCCTTTTTTCCAATGACGCCTCGGCCGCAAAACTTGCATTCGTCCACGGCATAATTCTGCTCACGGCTGCACCAGCCGCATATCATGCGGTTGGCCCACTCGTTGGGATGATCTTCGGCTTCTTCGTGGCATCGATCGCACGGAAAGACCTTGTTGCAGCACGAGAAGCGGAACCAGCGGTACGATTTGCGGTAGTGTGTGCATGCACCCCGATTCGGCAGCGACTCGCCAGCGTGCAGACCAAGCTTCTCCGTCTTGCGCTTGGGGCCCGACGTTGGTGGCGGTAGCATGCCTGGTGTGATGAACAGAAACTTGACGTCTGGGATTTTAAAAGTAAACTTGGAATGGCACTCGCGGCACACATTCGTCATGGTCTCGCCGCGTACCGAGACGAGCCCGTGGCTGGGCGTGGAGCAGCGTTCGCACGTAGGCACAAATGTACTCGGCAGCATGTCGGCAACTTTACAGCCAGAGAGATCAATAAAGCCGGCTCTGGAAGAATGCTCGTGGACGTATTGGGGATTATACTTGGCAGAAAATGCAGCTGCACATTTCTTGCAGCTGCCGGTCTTCTCAATGCCAGGCTTGATTCCGGTCAAGTCGTTTAGAGTACGACAGCGGTCGCACTTGATTGTAAGGCTGAGAAGGGAAACTTGCAGGAGCTCAAGTCCATGAAGCTCAATAGACGGGAATGATATCATGGTTCCATGTTCGGGTGCATCCAACGTAGCAATAGACGACTTCTCCTCTCCATTTTCTAGCTCTGCGCCGCCATCATCAGAACTGCTGGTTTCCTCTTCCTCTGAGCTTCCGCTGTCGTTTTCAGTGGTCCATTCTGGAGGTCGTGGAATGTACTGAATATGAGTCTTCTCTGTGCCAGAATCGCCGGTAGAATCTTCTTCCTTCGTCTGCCCGAGACTGGTATCCTGCGGTTGGGGAATCTCAGCCTTTGCCGCGTTCAACTGTGCCATCTTGGCTAGGAGATGCAGATTCTGTGCAAGGTAGTTGACGTGACCCATGAGATTTATCTGCTTCTGATCGGCTGCCCTTTGAACGAATAAGTCTTCGACTGGTTCAGCGTCCTTTGCGTCGGCTTCATTGAGCTGGACTCGAATATCTTGGAGTGGATAGAGCAGAGGGACGATGAGATGGATGTTGTTGACGGAACGAAGGCCGTCGGGTAGGTCTGCCTTCTTCTTCGGCTCCAAGGGTAAAGTGAAGACAACTCCATCCGCAGAGCGACGGTAGAGAGGCAGCCTCCCCATGCGAGCCTCGAGCTGGCGCACTTCTTGCGCCCGCCGTTCCTTGGCAACAGCAATCTCCTCCCTAGAATGTCTCTTGTCCGGGACGTAAGGTTTGGGTGGTGGGTTTTTGAATGCAGCAACTGGCTGAACGATATCTTTTGACGTGGAGGCTGCCTCTTTATTTTCGCGCTCTTGCTCGAGATGCCTCGTATCCTTGAAATGGACAAGTTTGACTGTTTCGACCTTTTGCTCAGACAAGAAAGTTTCCAGATTCTTGTCTAAAGCATTGATCAAGGATAGCAGTGTGGAGCCTTTTTTCTCTTCTGCAAGCTTATCCCATCCCTTTTCGACATTAATACTGAAGCCCCTAGGGATATCCTTGTTGGTGACTTGCAGCACAGGCCTTTTCGCGGGGTATTCCTTAGGCACAAGTAAATCGCAATGAAGATGTGCCAATTCAAAGGGAAAATCTGGGTCTGATGGGGTCATCTTGAAAGCAAGCGATGTGCTGCCGTTTGAAGTGATGGTTTCTTTTGGTGAATAGCGCTTTTGGACCTGTCCAAGCTGGTAGCCGCGGGGATCTTCTAACTGGGCCTTTGGGACTGGTTTCGAGACAACACGGGCACTCGAGGGCTCGGCGACAGCCTGCCTCCGGGTTGTTGAAGCGCCATCATCTTTCAGATGCAGAGGAAGCATGGTTTCTGGGATTGAATTGTGACGAGAGTTTTTGTACGGGTTTGCTGTAGTTTGACGAAAGTGTGTGAAACCGAAGGGACCCAGACGCCTATGCAAATGCCCACGCTAAACAGAAGTGACAGTGTTGGATATATGCGAGTTTTTGTCGTTATGGACACTTGAAGAAGACGGAGCTTGCCAGATTATATCTTGGATGAGAGAGAGGCTCGTGGTGGCAATGCCGAGTGGTTTGCCTGCGGGGCGTTTGAAGTTTGAAGATGCGGCGCACCGCGGCTGCCCCGCTATATTTCCTAATAGGTAGCCAGGCCACTGTGAGTCACCTTTAGAACAGCCTGAATAGGTATAGTTGTAGGTAAATCTTTAAATCCATATGCTAAATTTTAGCCGCTGTGACTCTGACTTAGAGTCACAATAAATTCCAAAGCTCTAATAGGCTCGCCTGAGATGAATCATCTCAACCGTCTAATGTCTGATGGGTTATGCACTGGACAGGAAGCCGACATCCCACTGTGTACAAAGCCAGTCAGCGTCGTACCTCGTAGGCGACTGCACTTTGAGACTCACCAAAAAGACCAAATGAAGCCTCCAATGCACATCGGTAAAAAGTTGTCGTATATGATCTGGTTATAAGCCGGGTATAAATAGTGTAGTAATAATTGATAAGTAGGAGCTACACCCCTGCCTCAGGATAATTGTAGTACTAATGCGAATTGATCTGTGCAACAACTAACTGGTACTCTCTGCAGCCAACGGTCAATTTAAAACGGTGCATCTCGAATCCGTATATGCAACATGGCCAACTGTGGCGCTTTTTGGTGTCTCTCTTTGGCGTGACGTGAGCGATCGCGTGTGACAGACTGAGAGGCGGGACGCAATACGGCACGAACAGGTATATTAGAGAAACTGCAATTGCCTTTATCAATTCAAGAGTATCTATCGTTGTATACCCCCTCCCGAGAAAAAAAAAAGGATCACAATGCGCCATAGCATTTTCTTTTTTCTTTTTTAGAAAAAAAAAAGCATTAGCACATGCGAGTAACAGGTTGACAGGCAACGAGTTGGCTCAGGTGAGCATACACATGGTCAAAGTGACTGGCGAGAATACGTGTTGCGACTTGCTGCCCAATATATATAAAAAATTGTATTAAAAGTTAATAAAAGCCGACCAGCTGCGCCCAGTACATGCAGATGGTCTTGGCCTAAGAGACCCGGCAGATCTGCTCTGCAGCCTGGATTCCTTACCAGCCTGTGCGAGGCCGCTGGCTCTAACTATTACATTCCGTGATTCCCTACGTGCCTACCTACCTGTGACTGTCGATTGCCACGTCGAATGTCAGGCCGCCCCGCGGGACTGGTACAAAACACCCCAATGATCACGACCACCGATAGAGTTGGCCACCAAGTAGGCCCCTTGCATGACCAAGGCATCACAACACTTTTTTTGGTGAGAGACGACATTTTCAACACGTTAACTCTGCCCGCCTATGCCTCGTGCGTGCGTCGGATGATTCCAAAGGGTGTGCTTCCAATGAATAGATTTGTCCACCTGTCGAGCGCCCCAAACAGGAACAAATAGCCCTTGCAAAGTGACTGACCCGATAAGCGATGTCGTAAGTATTGACAAGAAGATGAATTGCCTTTTGCGGCAATCGACGATGACGGAGTGACGACGATTGCAACTTGCTGGGCGCCGGACCAAAAAAGGTTCCGGCGTCCAACATTACGACATGGCTTTTTTAGGACAAAAAAAAGCAGCGCACCCCACGAGCCAGACAGGATTGCAGTATCAATAAAAAAAGAAAGAATAAAAAAACAAATTGGGCGCCGGGCTAAAAACAGCGTGACCTTGCAAACGCATACTGATAGCAAAGAGGCGAGGGGGTGGTATGCCAACTCAGCAAATGTCGGGCAGATGACCTGCGACTACATGCAGGCCGAGCTTGTTTTTCTTTCGTCGCCTGCACACCGCCCCCGCGTTTGCTTGTTCCCCTTTCCGCTGCTGCACACGTCTGCACGAATTGATTTTTTTTTTCAATTAAAAATGTTTATTCAATTATATTGAAAATCAATTGATTCAATTTTCTTTTATTCAATTTGTTTTTTCTCGCGAATATTTCATATCACTTTGCTCCCTGTAGCGTCGATGCTGTCTCAGACATGCTCCCCATTGCCGCCGGGGAACTTGTCCGATCAAAGGGCTCACACCAAGAAGAAGCTCTGTGATGTGAGCACCTTTGATTCAGAGAGTGGAATGAACAATGGCCAAGAGAAGCCGATAAGAATCGACGAGATAAAGGCTCCAAAGCCTAAAATCTGAAGAATCAACTATACAGAGTATACAGAGTACACAAAGCCCCCTCCTCGCAGATGA
The DNA here is from genome assembly GCA_030782805.1 of Aschersonia sp. MBC 622. NCBI lineage: Eukaryota > Fungi > Ascomycota > Sordariomycetes > Hypocreales > Clavicipitaceae > Aschersonia > Aschersonia sp. MBC 622. The sequence continues at coordinate 145,880 of JARJPL010000369.1, read as the reverse complement.
ACGCTGAATATCTGTGTAAAACCAAGAAGCGGTGAAAATGCTCCCTACACATGCCCACGCCACGGGATGGTGCCGGCGTCACAACGTCTTGCGTCCCCCAATCTATGCCCTTTAATGTCTCTAGTCACAACGGGCCAATTGAATTCCAGTGGCTTATATACCTTGGCACTCCATGTCCTGTACATGTTGTCACTGTTGACTAGGCTCGCATCGGCCTGGTGATTGACACCGCCACGTCCCAACGCCGGAGGGACTCTTGCGTTGTCCCTCGCATGTAGGAATGCTGCACCCAAGACGGCACAGAGCAAACTGGCAGGACAGCACTACTTTTCTTCACGTTATAAACGCTCGGATAGAAAAGTCCCCGCTCTCTTCAGGCGTAGTATTATGGGGTAGCTTGGGCATGCGGGCAATTGTTCCATCGTCGAGAGGGAAACACGGCGATTTGGCCATGATGGTCTCGCTAGCCCTACGCAGCCTGTATTTTGTGGCGTACTTTGTGCTTGCTCCTCTGGAAATAACCGATGGTCAAACATTGATTGCCAGCCATCATGTCTCATCGTCCATTCCAAACCCCGATCGCCCGTCCGTAGGCAGGCTTGCCTGCAAAGAGCTTCATACGACTATTGTATGTATCAACCACGTCATGCCCTTCAGAATTCGGTTTTGGGCAGTCAAACCCAATCTGGAAACCGGAAAATTATTTCTATATTTGCCTCGAATGAGGCTGAGCAGTCACTGCCAGCTCTGATGGTCGAGATGTGTATCAGCATGGGCTTCGAATAGTAACGTGATTAGGCAGCTGAAAGGCAACATTCCAATCAATACGCCCCCGAAAGACTAGAATTGAACTAGAACATTGGATGACTGCCAAAATTTCACTCCTACGCTGATGCTCATTGGCGATCACGCATTACTCGGATTCCCATGTTAGCCTCGCCCTAGCAGCTTTCCTAAATAGGAAAACGACATGACAGCCACACACTGATACCCAGCGCTCTCCCCCACCCCCTGTAGCGTATATCTCGGATCGAGGCGCAATTTGAGGACCCTTGATTTACAGAGTATGATGAGAAACCCTCGAAAGCTGAGTTTAGCCTTGCAATGACAGCACATGGCGTAGATGTTTCGTCAGCCCGTGGCCCATATGGACCCAAAGGTGAATCCGACAGGTACGAGCTGTCTATATAACTTCCGCTTCCAGATAGCTGTATACGTGAAATAGAATCCATCATCCGCTATATTTAAACTCCTTTTATTCGAGTTATTACGTTGTGAATCGACCCAACATCACGCTCACGTCTTCACCCAACATGTCCAACGAGAATCGCTCCATCTGGGCCTATAACCCTTCGTTCCCTTTGGCAGTTGTAGGCTGCGTCGTCTACGGCCTCTTGTTCGTTGCCATCACTTACACCACTTGGACCAAGCACCGTGCGTGGTTCTTCTCCGCCGTCGTTGTCGGCGCTGGGATTGAAGTGGCGGGTTACGTCTGTCGCGCCTACTCGGCTAAAAACCAATCTGTCCTTGTAAGTAAAGGGTGCGAAACAATAATGCTGTTGGAGGCCCCCCTAAAACGATTCAGGTTCCTAATGCATTGACCCCAGGTGCCATACATATTGACCCTCACTTTGACTGTTCTCGCCCCAGTCTTCATCGCTGCCGGCAACTACCTCCTCATCAGCCGCCTCATACTATGCGTCCTGGCGCCCACGCACCATCGTATACTCGGTATTGCCGGTCGCCTCCTTACACCCATATTCGTCACCTTTGACATCCTCTCGTTTGTCGTTCAGGGCAACGGTTCAGCCATTGCCAGCACGGGTAATTGGAGAGGCCCCAAGGAAAAGGTTGGCAGATATACATTGATTGGCGGCCTTTTGCTGCAGCTCCTCGCTTTTGGGCTGTTTCTTGCAGTGTTTGGCCGTTTTCATTTCCTGGCCAATCGATTCGCCGTACCCGATGCGCCTGTTGGCTGGCGCAAGGTTGTTCGCGCCGTCTACATCTCCAGCATTGCCATCATGGTGAGTTAAACAAGAGCCTCTGGCTTCTGAGAATGTGCCTCTTACTCTTGCTAGATACGCTGCATTTATCGAGTCTGCGAGTTTGCCGAAGGTATGCAAGGCTACGCTTTCCGCACTGAGTGGCTCTTTTGGGTGTTTGAGACCATCCCAATGATCTTTGCCATCGGAGTCTTTTGCGTCTGGCATCCTTCGCAATACCTGCCACGCAGCGCCCTACTCTCCAAAAAGGCCAAAGAAAAGGAGCAGCTCTCGGGAGAAATGACGACAAGTACGCTTGACTCACGCGAGCAAATGGTCTGATTGCAAGACATATGTGCCCAAGCTGTCCCGGATTGCAGCCGAATAAAATGCTAGGTAGATGAGGTCACAGTAATAGTACCACGTATACAAGTTTGAAATCGCTCAATAATACAAGATTTTTCATCGTTATGCTCAAACATTACAGAATCAATTCCCGCAACGTTTCCCCAACCAGCTTCACTGTGTCGCCACCGCTGTCAAGCAGCTTCATCTCTCCAACATCAATGCATTGGCGCGTAAAAGCCACAGGCCATGCACCGTATGGTTTGTATTCCTCTGGTAGTTTTTCTTGTATTCTCTGCGTCCATGTCAAGAGCATCATCTTGATGTAGTCGTACACGTTTCTAGGCACTGAAGCTGGGGCCTCGTGGCGTCGTTCCTGTAGGATTGTCGTGCCCATCACATAGTCGAGCACAATCATGTGCATAATGAGAAGGCGCCCCGTGTAGTTTGACTCATCGATGAAAGCAGGAAATTGTTCCGCGTCGATATCGCATAACACGTCGTATATGCGCGTATGCTCATAGTATGCTAAGGCCGAGTCAGAATTTGCCGTAGTTTTTAGTCACATGGGCTAGGTCACCTACCGCTCATTGGACTCTGTAGGGCCGAGGTGGCGATGCTTCGCATGATGGACAAGTATTGCAATTCCTCGATGCTTCGGCACAGCGGGCCGAGATTCTCAAGGCTCCCCATGAATCCTCTGATTGCCTCGGCGTCGAAATACGGAATCGGCTTATCGAGGGGGACCACTTCGGTCAGCCTTCGAAGATACAATTCCTTTTCAAACGTTCGAAATCGTGACGACTCGTACTGTCCCATAGCATGTGTGCCGATGAGGTTACCTATATGACGGTCAGCTGAGGGCCAAAATTAAGCTTCTATGGCGACGCATCATACAACCACGGATCATGGTTAGAAAGTCGTTCAGCCCATCTCGCATTTGAGTAGCTTGAAAAGTAAGAACGAGAGCAGTCGCAAATGCGGCATCTGCATGCTCTCTCGATTGGCCAGCAGTCGAGATGAACTTCTTGAAACCTTCCAGCGCAGTGACGCGGTGCTTCAGCGCCGCTTGTGTATAGCTGTTTGGTGTAATGATTGAGAGATGCGACGCGCCTAAACCGAGCATGGCGTGAAGCAAAAAGTCGTACTATTTCTCCGATTAGAACTCGGCAAGTCGAGTGTGTCACACATTGCTTTCGCGTACCTCATGAGCCATCTGCGAGACCTCGCGCCAGATTTCCCAGCCGTCCAATGGCAGCGACGGGTATGCAGAAAAGATAAAGTGCTGAAAGAAGCGCATATCGTGCATCGTGAACCACGACGGGTCACAGCTAAGTGATTTCGCCGGCGTTTGGCTGATGATCAGCGCCTTGAGCGGCTCCTCTCGCCGGGCCCGAACTTGAAGCTTATTCTCAAAGTAGAGGCAGTCATAGCCTAGCCGCCGGCACGCGCCGCAGGCTGGCGTGACCTCGTCGCACTTGACCTTGCGCTTCTTGCAGTTGGCGCATCCTCCCCGAGATTTTGTGTGACCTTTGCGCGGGATCGGGCGTCGCTTTGCCCGCGTCACAACAACGTCAGAGCATCCGGAGGACGACGATGGCGTGCCTGGCGACCCGGAGTCAGACGACATGTTCTGGATAGCCTATTGGACCGAATGTGGCGGCGACTCAAATGGTGAGACGTGTCGAGACGCTCTCGTGGTAACCCGTGCTGCTCCAACGTGCAGGCCAGGAATATATATGAAAGCAACTACTTTCAATTGCCGAAGTCGTACAATCCGTCTCGAGCGCCTTTACAATAAACCATGTAGGTTGAATGGGCATGGGTAATTAATATGTCAAGAAGAAAAAGCCCCCTCGTCGGCTCTAAACTCAAAGTGGGCAATGGTGCGGCTGAGGTGTGCAAGGATTCCGCCGGCTAACTACTGGGTACTGGGTTAGTGTTAGCACTTCATAGGGCGCCAAAACGGATGACGCAGCCTTATGAAACATGAGCGTTGACAACGTCCCAATGGCACCAATTTCAGTCTGTTGTCAAAAAAAGTAACAATGTGGATCTATGCAAGCAATTTTAGGGCTTTTCGCTCAGACGATATTCGTCATGCTCCAGGGACGATCGTTGCTTGCCCCATGAACTAAGCCGAAGCCCGCCAGTCGCATGCCGGCTAGTTCCATCTGCTTGCACAGCCTCACAGGAACCGGTCGGATTCAGGGGAGGACTTGTCATGATTAACGAACAAGGATAATTCTAATCCACTATTTACTTTTCCGTGGTATATTCCCGTCTAGAACTTATTCTTTAATCTCCGATCGTGACCCGTTTACCATTCATTGTCTTCCGACCCAGCGATGATGACATTATTAACCTTGAGCACCATGCGGCACAGTTGCGTAGCCAGCTGCAGCTGCTGCTTCTTGCCAATCAAAGGATCAATCACGAAAGCCTCCTTCATATCGTTGCTTCCGCGGCTCATGCAATCAACACCAAGCTTGCCTCGGCTTCCAGTACCAGCCTTGACCTGCTGGCTCTTGATCTCTGCCAGTGTCGAAATAGGATTGAGACCGCTGTTCTCAGCCAGAGCCATGGGGACGGCATCGAGAGCCTCGGCGAATGCGCGCATGGCGTACTGTTCCAGACCGGCTGTCTTGCCGGCAGCGTCCTCGACGGCGAGGGAGCAAGCGATTTCAGCAGCACCACCTCCGTAAACGACGCGGTTATCTCTGACCAAGTTGCGAACAACGCACAGAGCGTCATGTAGCGATCGCTTGGCTTCGTCGATAAGCTGGAAAATCATTAGCATCTAAATGTCGTGCTGACTGCGTCTCGGTCACGGTCGACTCACCATTTTGTTGCTGCCGCGCACGAAGACGGTGACGGCTCTTGTATTGGCGCATTCTTCAATGACCAGCATCTTCTCTCGCGTCGTGCCGAAAGTCATCTCTCGAACAATGCCCGCGTGACCCAACTTCTCTGCCTTGAGATCCTCGAATCGGGGAACGATGCGTCCGTTTGTGGCAATAGCAATGAGCTCCATTTCAGGACCACCAACCCAGCGAACGGCGGGAAGCTTGTTCTGCAGAAGTAAATGGTTGGCCTCGTCGTCGAATCCCCACTGGCAGATGGCAAGGTTGGCGCCCGTATCCTTTATTTGTTGAATCATCTCAATAAACTTTTCTTTCTCGTAGTTCTGGAGCTTCTTGAATTCTTCTACGCTCGTAATGTCGAGATGGTGCTTGGTCTTGGGCTTCGGGGGCTCAAAAGCGCAGGTAAGAATGGCAATCTTGGCATCCTTGACTTCGGAGGGCATCTGGGGGTGAGAAAAGTCCTTGTCGATGATGACGCCCTTGACAAGAAGAGAGTCCTCGAGAGAGCCACCGACCTTGCCATCAACCTTGATCAGCTCAAAGTCGACGTCCTTGCGCTCCAAGTCAGCGACCGAAAGAACAGCGTCGACAGCAATGTTGGCGAATTGATCATGCGCTTTGGACACAATCTTGCTGCCAAGACTAGTGCGGGCAACCTTGACCAGGTTAGCCGTCTCGTCTTTTGTGAACTCAATCTTGTCGGAGATGTTGTCAAGCTCGGCAACTGCAATGTCACAGGCCTGGTCGTAGCCATCGGCGATTCGGATAGGGTGGATGCCCTTGTCGATGAGATCAGCGGCTTGCTCTAGCAAAGCACCAGCGAGGACGACTACACCAGTGGTGCCATCGCCAATCTCATCATCCTGTGACTTGGAAAGCTCAACAAGTAGCTTGGCGACGTGGTTGCTAATCTCCATCTGTTGCATGATCGTGGCGCCGTCGTTTGTGATCGTAATGTCGCCATCGGGCGAAATGAGAATCTTGTCGAGACCACGGGGGCCTAGAGAGGTCTTGACAATGTTGGCCACAGTTCGTGCGGCGAGAATGTGGGATTTAACGGCCTCGTTGCCGTATTGGCGCTTCTTCCTCCCCTGACTGCGAGATAGTTAGTAAAGCAGGCTCAATGAGCGGTGGGTAGCCACCTACTCTCTCACGACAATGAACGGACGGCCCTGCTCATCCTTCACCATCGTAGCTGAGGTCGAAGTTAGTTCTGTCGTCGGGCGCGCAAATGGCGGTGGTGGCTCTCACCGTTGCTCATATCCAGATCTGTGTGGGTTAGCTTCATTGTACCGGTCGAGCAGGCTGTGGGCAGACTCACTCAACGACATTTTGGCGGCGAATCGTCTTTGCGACGATTGTTGCTGAGAGATGGAGTTGAAAATATCTGGAACAGCCAAATTACGCACCAAGAGTTGGCAGTCGAGTATAGCTCCACGCTCTTCTACGCGAATCCGTAATTTTCGAGGAGCATGCCGTAGCCTACAACTAGCGGGACACGGCGAAATTAAAAGTCCGCTAAATTTGTTCACAGAACCCCTCGCTGGGGGTGCTTTGGTGGCGTGTGCCCCGCGCCAGTGGCGGGACGCCAGGCCCTACCCCTCCAGAGCCAAGCTCTGAACAAGCTGCAACAAGTACCGGTGGCATCATCATTCAATCTCAACGGTCACCGCCACGAACTATTCTGCTACTACGATTTTGTATATACTTCTTTCGGTCTATAACTCTTCCTTTCCGCCATTCCAGTCGTTCTGCATCCGAATTCCAGCTCTTACCGATCGATCGATCTCGTGACATCATACCGCAACATGGCTTCGTTTCAAGACGACGATTTTTATGACCCTTCTGAGGATGACTTTGAAGAAGAGGATGCGGATGGGATGACTCCTGAAGACAGGGTTGCCATGGCAAATGGTACTGAGGAGGTCAAAAAGGCACTCGGAGAAAACGCCAGCAAGGTGACCGTGGCGCAAATACAGGAAGCTCTCTGGCACTATTATTATGATGTGGAAAAGTCTGCAGGCTATCTGCAAAAGACATTCATTTCTCCAACTCCAAAACCTACCCCTAAAAAGGCGGCATCAGAAGGTACGTTGTTTTCGGCCTTTTCTTCCTCGTCAGCTGTGGCACATGGTGGCGCCACTGGAGCAGACCCGCGAGGAAGCGAATCTGGAGGATATCGTGCTGGGCAAGGTTCTTTTCAGAGATTGGCATTTCCCATCTTCAAGCCCCCCCATTTTCCTATGGATGCGTTTTTTTCAGACATGCCATGGCTTCGGACGCCTACCGACCGGCATGCCACCTTCATTGCTCCTTGCACACCGCCTGGAGGCTTACTGGGAGGAAGTGATGGTGGCCCTAAAATGTCCAAACTTCAAGCTTTGGCTGCTGCCCGAAAGAAGAAGACGGAGCAGAAGAAGGAACAAGAAAATGAAATCCAGGCAGAGTCGGGATTACAAAAGTTGTCAATATCCTCTCAGAAGTCTTCCGGACAAGCACAAATACCACATACGTCAGCATCCTCTGCGCCAATACCGATGCGAAAGGGAACTTGTCTCGAATCAGAACCTTTACCTACACCAAATACTCCATTATCCAGCGCTACAGATGAACCATTGCATGGCATGGAAGCCCACGTCAATGTGGTCGATCAGCGCCCAACGCCGTCCGCGTTTGCGCAAACCTTGATTGGGTCTGCTCTAGGAGGTCGCAAACAGAACCAAGATGTTTTTGCCATGGCCTATGCGTCCTCACCGACATACCTCGCGTCTGCATTCTCCGAGCCCAGCCCAGATGACATTGTACTCGCAGCGCAGGCGAAAGGTTCGAACTTTGCAAGGGCAAAATAAAGGGCTAATTCTAATTCCTGTTAGCGGGTAAAAAAGCCACACCGGCTGTTAAGACTGCACCCAAGAAGAAGGCCGATGGCGCGGCAAAAACTGATACCAAGACGGATGACGTTACAAAGAAGGTCGCCGGATTAAAAGTCATCGATGTACCGCCACCAAAAACGAAGGGATTAGATGTTGTCAAAGAATACGAAAAGAGCGGTGCTAAGAAGAGCACTAGCTTCGTGGTTGTCGGTATGTCAAAGAACTGCTCCAAAAATTGAGCAATATTAACTGTCTCATTAGGTCATGTCGACGCCGGCAAGAGTACATTGATGGGCCGTCTACTTGTGGACTTAAAATATGTCGACCAAAGAACCGTCGACAAATACAAGAGACAAGCTGAGAAGAGCGGCAAACAGTCGTTCGCTCTAGCCTGGGTCATGGACCAGCGGAGTGAAGAGCGTGAGCGCGGAGTCACCATAGACATTGCCACCAACTATTTCGAAACCGATAAGACCAAGTACACCATTCTCGACGCCCCCGGGCACCGCGACTTTGTGCCCAATATGATTGCTGGCGCAAGTCAGGCAGACTTTGCTGTCCTGGTCATTGATGCCAATACTGGCGCTTATGAGAAGGGGCTGAAGGGCCAAACTCGAGAGCATATTCTGCTTTTGCGAAGTCTTGGACTGCAGCGTATTATTGTGGCAGTCAACAAGCTCGACATGGTGGGATGGTCAAAAGACCGGTTCGAAGATATTACCCAAGAGGTCACCGGCTTCTTGACTGGCCTGGGCTTTCAAGAAAAGAATGTCGACTTTGTCCCTATCTCGGGATTGGATGGTGAGAATATCGTCAAGGAAATCACGGCCCCCGCAGCCTCTTGGTATCAAGGTGGAACTTTGCTCGATGCTTTGGAGCGCTCCGAACCTACCACAATTCGAGCGCTCAAGAAGCCTTTCCGCATGGCCATTTCCGAGATTTTCCGCTCGCAGCAGCAGGGCACACTGACCTTGGCTGGTCGCATCGATTCGGGCACCATCCAGATTGGCGACTCGCTTGCGGTCCAGCCTAGCGGAGAGACGGCATATATCAAGTCGATTATGGTCGACACGTACGCACAGGATTGGGCAGTTGCGGGACAAAATGTCAGCATCGCGCTCACTGACATTGATCCCATTCACATCCGTGCGGGCGACATTCTGTGCCATGCAGCCAGTCCCATCCCTTGTGGCGATACCTTTACGATGAGAGCCATGGCATTTGAGCATCTGATGCCTATGCCAGTGGACCTCCATCGTGGCCGCCTACATTCTCCTGGCCAAATCCAGAGCATCGTTGCTTCGCTGGACAAGGCTACAGGGGATGTCATCAAGAAGAAGCCCAAGGTCGTTCAGCCTGGTGGGGTCGCCAGAGTAGTGATCAAGCTTAACGAGAAGGTTCCGTTGGAGGCAGGCCAAAGAGTGGTCATCAGAGGTGGTGGTGAGACTATCGCTGCGGGCTTACTAGAATAGATTTGACGAGTTTATGAAACATGCTTTCGACCACATTGCTCCTTCTGGATTGAAGTGGTCTGGTGCGCCGCTCAAAGAAATCTTTCAGTTTACCCTTTCCGGAGCGTATCACTAAGATCTTGCATGTTTGAGTGCTACCAGAGACAAAGAAGCCTGCGCCACCACTGCAAAGTCGAAGTGATACGAAAGATAATGCCACCTTACCGTCTGCATGAGATGTAAGGTATGGTGTGACTTTGTGGCATTTGAACCTATCATAACAGTACAGCGCCACGGTCCTCGACCTGAGTCTTGACGGAACGGACAATCTGTCGGCCGGCCGATGACCAATCCACGGAAATTCGCTTTAACAGCAGCCTTGCAGAGATAGTTAGAGGACCGCCACAGTGTGCCTGACAGCATAACCGTCGGCCTCACCCGCTTGCCTTATCAGTAGGTGGCTTTTGCGATTGGTGGTTCTGGCACCGGTGTCCCCGTCAATTCACAGCATGGCTGCTCAAAGAACCTTCCGGACGTTTTGGGGTTAGTTGGTTGGGGTAGCGCGACGGAGACCCCTGGCACTAGTTGGCCATCTGGCCTCTGCGGACACACTGGCTGCCTGCGTGGCAATTCGCTCGATGGTGATGACTTCATGGGTATTAATATGCGAGAAAAGACTACGGCAAAGCATTGTTCATCACGCCATGAGTCACGGTGGAGGGGCAGAAGCTCATGGAACGTGTCGCTGACCAAAGGGACAGATTGCGATGATGGGTGGCGGGCGATGAGGCCAACTGAGCCAGCGGTGGAGCCGCCACTTCTTTCACGGACTACGCGAGGGGCTGGCACTGTGCGGATACTGTGCGGATGGAGACTGCAAGAAACGCAGGCAAACTCTGAATTTGGCTCGACGCTGCAGCCGAATCGTACCTTGTCCCTTGAAAACGTGGCTTCCACGTTCGTTTGCTAGAAACATGCGTAATTTTAATATCAATGACGCGTATCTTGACTGTCAGCCTTGTGATGGAAGTCTCCTGATGCTGAGGTGGCTCAAAGTATTGATGATGTCAAATTCAAGAACATGCCGTGCAGGGGCAACGTTCTGCACCTCCGAGTTCTCGTTGACTGGACCCGCATTATGCTCATCGAGGTTGGAATCATCATTCAGTATCTCGCAAATGGAATGAAGTCGAAGTTGTATTACTGATAATGCTTCCTGGAGCTAACGTCCTGAGCATCTTCTGCAGGTGAAGCTTGACGTCACAGAGAATCTCAAATCGAGGTTTTCATCACCTCTGCGGCAACTCGTCAGTGATGTTTGTCTTGAATTCAACCTTTGGATTCTTGCACAGTTTTTTCTCTGTAAAATGCTGCCCTACCAGACATATACATGTATGCATCCACGACGGTCTTTCCTGCAATGATTGCTTGGGGCGTCTTCCTGCAAAACCCATCATTCATTCATCAGAAAATAGGATTACGCCCTTGACCTTATCTCGCAGCGTACTTTGAGTTTGGTACAAGTGCTCTCGGCCGATATGTTTGTAAATGGTGCGGCGTACCCGTATCCTCCTCAGTAGGGATGCAGGCCTTTGCAGGGTCGCGCCAGAAACTGTTGCAATTGCTAGTGAACTTCTATTGTTCTACCGGGGGCGACGATCCAAAATAGATATAATGAATGGGCCGCAATTAGCATGTATCAAAATTTGTGGCCTCGATTCGGATGCCGCGAGGGCTCTCAACCGCGATCGGTGTAAGTGGTGCTGCTGTGAGATATGAATCATCATGAAAACGGCCACCCCGAGAAAAGAATGAATTGAATATAAAAGATCAGCATTCATCAGTTCATAATACTCAAGTAATATCACAAATCTTCATATACAAACACTTGCGGAATGTTCATCAACGCCATCACCAAAGTCGCCATTCTGGTCCTCGCCGCTGTTGGCGTCATCTCTGCCGTTCCGCTAGAGGTACGAGACCACGAGGACTTTGAGTACAAAATGCTGCAGGCTAGCAATTGGTACCGGTCGCAGCACGGCGCCAACGCTCTGTCGTGGGACCAAGGCCTAGCAGACTACGCCGCCAACCACGCTAGCTATTGCACCAGAAACCACTCGGTACGCATACAACTCACATCACAATTTACTATCCATCATCACTTCCTGAGCTTCGCGGTGCTAATACTGAATCTCTCTCACTGCAGGGCGGTCCTTATGGCGAAAACATGGTCTTTGGGGACTGGTCTTCCACGGCCGGCTGGGTGAACAGCTTCGGCCACGAGCGCGTCCAATTTGACTTTGAAAACGGCGGCACCGACCCGGCCACGGGCCACTTTACCCAGCTCGTCTGGAAAGCCACCAGCGCGATGGGCTGCGGCTGGGCCAAGTGCGGCGATACGTACCACGTTATCTGCGAGTATCAGAACCGCGGCAACGTGGTGGGTGAAAGCAACCGCTACTTCCGCGAGAATGTTGGCTTCCAGACCTGGGGTAGCATAGACGACCAATTCGATGGCTAGACGCAAGGCTGAGCTCATCGGGCTTATCCTCACTGCCGGGTCGTTGTGACGGCTTGCCATTTTCACGACTTGGCTATACATATTTGGCAATGTTGTATATGCTGTCTCTTCTGTATATATGTACTGATAGAACTCAATAGAATACGCGTGTGTATACGTACAGTGCTTAGCCAAACATTTGTTGGCGTTGAAACTGCAGCTGCACAAAATACTTTCGATTTAGAGACGACTGTTGCCTTCGCAATTTTGTTACTTGAAGAATCCACCTTGCAGACCGAAATCTTTGAATGTGAAACTGGAAGTTTTACCTGATTGTGCATGCAAGAAGGATGTGCCCATGTATGTCGTCTGCCATGAAAACAGGTGTCATTTCCTACATTGCACTGTAAGCGCCAGCACAGTGCGAGACAGAGTCACCAACACCCCACAAGTAGTAGCCCCCCTGTCACGTGGGGGCATTACCCAGAGTGGCCACTGGCTAGCGGCTTCTGGTACCTTACAGGTGCAATCTGGCCTTTTTGTGCCATCTGGACACCTCGACACTTTTTGGGGCAAGCGCTCATAAAGCCGGCTCGGCGTCACCACCTTTTTTTCCACCTTCAATCTCCATCTCCATCACCATCACCAACCATTGAATCCAGGGTGAAGCTGCCACCTCAAGGATTGGGAATTGGACTGTCTGTTTATTTTTATTTCAGTTCTTCTTCTACATAATCTTCACATCTCGGAGTGAAGCTCACATTTTCCACAATGGCTCGCTCCCGTAGTTCGATGGCCCTTGGCCTCGGACTCCTGGCTTGGATCGCGCTCCTTTTTGCGCCCCTCGCCTTCGTCCAGACTGTCAACGCTGAGGTCTCTGACCGCGACGATTATGGCACTGTCATTGGTATTGTAAGTGTTCCTCCGCAACGCCCTTGCCGACGGCTGGCGCCCTGCGCTCCCGTGGCCTCGTTGGAGCTTGATGGCTAACAGCTCCCAGGATTTGGGTACCACGTACTCTTGCGTCGGTGTGATGCAGGGTGGCAAGGTCGAAATTCTCGTCAACGATCAAGGAAACCGTATCACTCCCTCTTACGTCGCCTTCACCGATGAGGAGCGTCTGGTTGGTGATTCCGCCAAGAACCAAGCCGCCTCCAACCCCTTCAACACTATCTTCGACGTCAAGTAAGCGTTTCCTTCATTCATGACCCCTCTAGCATTCAGTCACTAACCGCTCCGTAGGCGTCTCATCGGTCGCAAGTTCAGCGAAAAGGATGTCCAGTCCGATATGAAGCACTTCCCCTACAAGGTCGTCTCCAAGGATGGCAAGCCCAACGTCCAGGTCGAAGTCGAGGGCAAGAAGAAGCAGTTCACTCCCGAGGAGATCTCTGCCATGATTCTTGGCAAGATGAAGGAGGTCGCTGAGTCTTACCTCGGTAAGAAGGTCACTCACGCCGTCGTCACCGTCCCCGCCTACTTCAACGTAAGTTTGTCGCCGAAAAATGCTTCATCTGTTAGACTGCTAACCCTCTCCGCAGGACAATCAGCGCCAGGCTACCAAGGACGCCGGTATTATCGCCGGTCTCAACGTTCTCCGAATCGTCAACGAGCCCACCGCCGCCGCCATCGCCTATGGTCTGGACAAGAGCGACGGTGAGCGCCAGATCATTGTCTACGATCTCGGTGGTGGTACTTTCGATGTCTCTCTCCTGTCTATCGACGATGGTGTCTTTGAGGTCCTTGCCACCGCCGGTGACACCCATCTCGGTGGTGAGGATTTCGACCAGCGCGTCATCAACTTCTTCGCCAAATCCTACAACAAGAAGAACAATGTTGACATCACCAAGGACGCCAAAGCCATGGGTAAGCTCAAGCGTGAGGCTGAAAAGGCCAAGCGTACTCTGTCTTCGCAGATGAGCACCCGCATCGAGATTGAGGCTTTCTTCGAGGGCAACGACTTCTCCGAGACCCTGACTCGCGCCAAGTTCGAGGAGCTTAACATGGATCTCTTCAAGAAGACCATTAAGCCCGTTGAGCAGGTTCTCAAGGACGCCAACGTCAAGAAGTCCGAGATTGACGACATTGTCCTAGTCGGTGGCTCTACCCGTATCCCCAAGGTTCAGTCTCTCATTGAGGAGTACTTTGGCGGCAAGAAGGCTTCCAAGGGTATCAACCCCGATGAGGCCGTGGCCTTTGGCGCGGCTGTCCAGGCCGGTGTTTTGTCTGGCGAGGTCGGAACTGAAGGTCTTGTTCTCATGGATGTCAACCCCCTTACTCTTGGTATCGAGACCACCGGTGGCGTTATGACCAAACTGATTCCCCGCAACACTCCTATTCCTACCCGCAAGAGCCAGATTTTCTCGACTGCCGCTGATAACCAGCCCGTCGTTCTCATCCAGGTCTTGGAGGGTGAGCGCTCCTTGACCAAGGATAATAACATTCTCGGCAAGTTCGAGCTTACCGGCATTCCTCCCGCTCCCCGTGGTGTTCCTCAGATCGAGGTCTCTTTCGAGCTTGACGCCAACGGTATTCTCAAGGTCTCTGCCCACGACAAGGGCACTGGCAAGCAGGAGTCCATTACCATCACCAACGACAAGGGCCGTCTCACCCCTGAGGAGATTGAGCGCATGGTTGCCGAGGCTGAGAAGTACGCCGAGGAGGACAAGGCTACTCGTGAGCGCATTGAGGCCCGTAATGGTCTTGAGAACTACGCTTTCAGCCTGAAGAACCAGGTCAATGATGAGGACGGTCTTGGCGGCAAGATTGACGACGAGGACAAGGAGGCCATCATCGACGCCGTTAAGGAGACTCAGGAGTGGCTTGACGAGAACGGCGCCGATGCCACCGCTGAGGACTTTGAGGAGCAGAAGGAGAAGCTCTCCAACGTCGCTTACCCCATCACATCCAAGATGTACGCTGGCGGCGCTCCTGGCGAGGGAGAGGACGCCGACTTCCACGACGAGCTGTAATTACATAGATGATTGACTGATGAGCTTTAGAGTGGTGTTTGTGTTTTCGGACTACGGCGTGAAAACGGCACATGATTTTTGAATTGCCTGCGCCTTATATTGTAACAGTAGACACAAAATGGAACTAAAAAAAGGTCACAAGCAAGGAGTCCGCTTTATCGTGCATGTTGAATCTCAAGTGAACTTGGCTACGAGAAGCGCTAGGGAGAGTGCCGTTTGCTGGCGGCTGGCAGCTGGCAGCGTTTGCTTGCAAAGGTGAGCCTCACGCTCGCCGTCATGAGCTTCACCTTTCCTTTCAATCTTTCCTATGCATCTTTCCTTTACATCTTTCCTTTACATCTTTCCTTTCTAGACTTCTGCTTCCGCAGTTTACAACTGCTCCAATTTGAGCTCCAATTTGACCATGAAGAGACCAGCTTCCGCGGAGCAACTCACCCCAAAGAAGCGCCGCAAGTCGCGAGGTTACGGCACCGCCTCGCCTTCGTCGCGCCAGGGCCCGCCCGTGCCCGGCATCTTAATGAATGAAGCCAAGGCATCCTCGCAGACTTTGCAAAAGGCGCTCCAGAGCCACTGGATGAAGCCTAGCGGAGTACCCTCCCTTATCACGAACGCCAAGGCACTGGAGTCGGACGCTCCAATGCTTGCAACGCCGCCGGCCACCAGTCCTACGGAGAACCTAAAAAGCGTCGTCCAGAAGATTCCTGCCTCCTCGGGTTCGGTCGACATAGACATAAGCACCGGTGATGCTCCGGACGTGGCCATCTGCGAAGTGATGACTGCGGCGAGGCTCGATGCCATACTAGGGGTGAAGCGCGAGAAAGAAGAGCACAAAGGAGTAGACGATGATGCAGAGCCTGCTTTAGAAAAGAATGCAGAGCCTACTTCGGAAAAGAATGCAGAAAGCGACGGAACCCTGGCACAGGCACTTAGCCACGATAGCGTGCCAGAAAATAGCCAAAAGCCAGAGACTGGACTCGACGACGCTAGGAACAAGGACGTCGAAATCATTGCAGCACCGCGTCAGGGTAGCGGCTCATCCCCGGAAGATGCCATGATCGTCGACTCCAGTCCTTGCAACCAGCTCAAGCACGAGCACCAGCTCAGCCGGCTCGCCGCCGACGCCGACACCGGCGGCAGCCACTCCTGCATCACGCCCGGCACCGTCGTGACCACGGAGTGGCTCCTTGAGAAGCTCAACACCCTCACCCCGTCCACGCTCTCTTCGGAACTCGCCGCCGTCATCCAGGAGCTGCGCGACCTGGAAGCCGGTCTCGCGCGGCTCCCCCGTACGACCCTCGACCACCCGCCGGTGCACCTCCGTCGCAACGGCCCGGCCGAGCGCCTGGAGCTGGTCGAAAAGCTCATCGGACCGCAGTTATCGCAGATTCCCGCTCACGCCTGGCGCACCTACAAGTCAAAGCTAGTGCGGCTATGCAAAAGCCCCGCCGTGCACAATATGGATTTCAGGCAGCGGTTGGATATGGTCAAGGAGGTCATATACCTGCCCGAGGAGGTGGAGCTGCTGCGGCGCGGAAACGCAGAGAGGATGGGATGTGCGGTGCGAGTGTGCGCGACGGTGACGGAGATTTTGGGTCCTGAGGGGGAGCAGGTGCCCGAGGAGATGCCAGCGTGGGTGGCGGCGCAGCTACAGGAAGTGGCGTGGAAGGCGAAAATCACGACGGCATGGCGCAAGTACTGGCCGGAACCGGAGGAGATGGTGATAGATTGAGGGGATGGCGATTCAAGCAAGTTGCTTCATCGACGCGTGGCGACTGCTTTTTTAAACTGACTCACGATTTCATGTTGTCAGGGACATCGAATTGGCTGAATTGCTCTATTGCTTTGACAAAAAAAATGATGACATGCGACTAAGGAAGGACGTGGCACTTACATGGTATCAAAGTTGGTTCTAGTGCCCTTGGACAATTTATAGGATAGCGTCAGCCACAACACAGAAGTGAGCAAATCAATGATATTCAACAAGTTATTCATCCCATTCAGTCATGACTCTGCACCCGAACATTCGTCTTCTTACCCAATAGCGATGATAATTGAATGAAAACGCCGGCATGGAGGGTACGTCAAAGTCACGTGCACACGCGCAACACCCGACGCGGGTCGGCGCGACTTTAAGTCTGGTTCCATGACGTTTGTCAGCCGATGACGACAAGAAGTGCGACACCCGTCCCCTTGCATTCCGCAACGGCCGTTGGCCACAATTTTAATAAACCACTGAATAATTGGACGCCGCAATTACTCAAAATTCTCGATTTCGTCCATATTTGTACGCCTTTTTTCTTCTTCTTCTTCTGCAAATATGCCTATTCGCAAGCATGTGACCGAGGACACCGGCGGCGCCGTTGCCGGGACCTCGCGGCGCCGGTCCGGCCGAATTTCTAGCGCGCCAAAGAAGAGCTCATACTGGGAAAGCGCAGACAATGAGAGCGATGACGAGAAGCCGGTGAAGAAAAAGGCCAAGGTGAAGAATAGTGGCAGCCGCGTAAAGCAGAAGCAAGACAGCGACGAGGATGAGTATACGGCAGAGGCGCAGCTGGCAGCGGAGGCAGAGGAGGAGGAAGAAGAGGAAGAGGAAGAGGATGAGGATGAGGATGATGAGAATAGGAAGATGAAGGTCACTATTGTGCCGTTGGAGAAGCTGAGAGATGATGGGGGCGTGCCGTACGAGGATCACAAAGTGCATAGGAACACGCTGCTGTTCCTCAAGGATCTCAAGGCCAACAATCGACGGCCATGGCTGAAATGCAAGTTTTTTTCCCCACCAATTCGAAACTGAAGCAAGTTGAAAAAAGGAAAAAAAAAAAGCAACACTGACCATTCCACACAGCCCACGATGGCGAGTACCGGCGCGCCTTCAAAGACTGGACCACCTTTGTCGACCTCACCACCCAGACCGTCTCCGACGCCGACGCCACCATCCCCGAGCTGCCCTCCAAGGACGTCGTCTTTCGCATCTACCGCGACACGCGCTTCAGCAAGGACCCCACGCCCTACAAGCCGCACTTTTCCGTCGCCTGGTCGCGCACCGGCCGCAAGGGGCCCTACGCCTGCTACTATGTCCATCTCGAACCGGGACGCGGAAAGTCGTTTATTGGCGGCGGGCTGTGGCATCCGGAAGCGGCGCACGTGCAAAAGATGAGGAGGAGCATTGACCGGCATCCGGAGCGGTGGCGGGCGGTGCTGGGGGAGGAACGGTTTCGGAGGGTGTTTTTTCCCGGGGTGGATAGGAAAAAGGGCGTGGAGGCGGTGGTGAAGGCGTTTGTGGGAAAGAATCAGATGAATGCGCTGAGAAAGAAGCCAATGGTGAGTCTTTTTTTCTTTTCTTATTTTTCTATCTTCCCCCCCCCCCCCCCCCCCTTTTTTTTTTTTAAAAAAAGACAAGATCAATAGCTGTGTTTATAGTTGGAATTCTTCTTCTACGCTTGTGCTGACGATTGTGAAAAGGGATACGATGCGACGCATCGCGACATTGAGCTGCTCAAGCTCAAGAATTATACCGTCGGCATACCGTTTGACGAGGAGATGCTGTGCAAGGACAATGTGCAGGAGGTAATCGGCGAGTACATTCGTGCCATGGAGGGATATGTAAGTCGTGTGGGAGAAGAAAGAAGACGAGTGGAGAGGTACAAAAAAAAGCTAATGAAATGTAGATTACGTTTGTTAATAGCATCGTCATGCCGGATCCCGGTCTCGATGAAAGCGATAGTGACGACGATGACGACGATGAAGATGAAGACGAGGGAGAAAACGACAACGAACCATGATGCCATTGAGCATGCTTTAAGCCAAAAGCAGTTGAATCGCATTTCTAAATACGATGCTGTAGATTTTATCATGTACAGATAAACATTCAATAAACGCAAAACGGCGCGACAGCCCCTTCCAAACCGTAACATCCGCTACGCACAGCCGCAGACGTCAAACTGCGCCACGCTCGGGTCATGGTCGCTGACCTGGCCGTCCGCGTCCTGCCAGGTGTTGACGTGGAGATGCTCAAACTTTGCGCGGCGGCCGAGCGCCCTGCTGGCGTACATGTGGTCGAGGGACTGGCAGTTCATGTCAAAGAGGTAGGTGTAGCGCTCGGCGGGCGGGGTGCCGACCAAGTCGTCCACGTTGACGAGGCCCGACTTGTCGGCAAAGACGCGCATGGGCTGGACCTGGGCAAACTCGTTGAAGTCGCCGGCGGAAATGACGCGCGCCTTGGGATCCTTGGCGAGGATCTCGGCGATAAACGCCTGTCTGGATTAGTATTACGTTGATTCAAGTGCTGGGAGAGGCTGTTGTTCAACATACCGCGGCAGCCTCGTTTTGGCTGGTGCGCTTCTCGACGCCTTTGTTGACGGGCGGGCGCTGGTCGCCGTGTAGGGTCGACGAGCCGCCCTTGCTGCCCATGTGCACGTTGACGGTGAAGAATACCTTGCCGCCCTTTTTGGCCTTCCACTGCGCGGCGAGCGGCTTGCGGCTGTTGGCGTAGGCCGGGTTGCTGGGGTCGATGCGGCCCGGGTTGTACTTGAGCGCGGGCCCGTCGAGGACGGCGTTGGCGTCGGTGCTGCCACCCCGGTTGGGCTGGAAGAGATCGAGGACGTCGACGCGGTAGAGGTACGCTTGGCGGATGTTGCCGCCGGGCTGGCCGCCGTCTTGGCTGTTGACGGGGTCGACATCGGTGAAGTTGTAGGCCACGCCCGACTCCTGGAGCAGCGCGTCGGCGAGCGTGCCGAGGGTGAGGCTGGCGGATACGACGCCGTCGTTGGTGGGTCCTGAGTTGTCCTGGATCTCTTGCAGGAAGATGAGGTCGGGAAGGCGCAGCTTGTGGACGATCTGGTCGACGACGCGGGGCAGATGAGCTGAGGTCGGGGCCAGATTCTCGGCGTTGTACGAGGCGACGGTGATGCCGCTGCAGTCGCCGGTGCTGTTGAAGGCGACGGGAGGGAACTCGGCGTTGGCTTCGACGATGGGACGCACGGCAGTCAGCGGCAGCAGGCGGTAAAAGCCAAAGGCGTTGTAGACGACACCGGTCACGTCACCGAGATAATCACCGAGCTTGGTGTTGTTGGGGTTCTGGGAGCCATCGAGAGGCGCGCCAATGATGATGGTCTCGGGGTTGGCATCTAATACAGGTCAGAAGACAATTCGCAAAACTGAAGAGCAGTCGTGACTCTCTTACCCCCTTCAAGCATGGTGATGCCGCCGTGGGCATTGACACCGGTGGCGGTCCAGTCGCCGCGCACCCAGACATCGCCGAAGCGGTTGGGTCGGCTGGTCTGGTAGGCGCCTCTGACGGTGACGAGCTCGCCGAGCAGGCTCTGCCAAAAGTCGAGGCCGTAGCTGGCCGGGTCGAGGGTGGGGTTGGACTCGGAGACGAGGTTGACGGCGTTGGGCACGCCAAAGATGCCGCCGACATCGAGGCCCGAGTAGTTTTGCGTAGGGGGCGAGAGCGTGTCGACGGCAATGACAAGCGGCTTGATCGGGTTGCCGCTGGAGCGGACGACGACGTTGGTGGGACGGCTGAGCTCGGTGAGCTGAATGTAGTTGTTGTTGGATCTGGGCATTCATCTTTTCATCAACATCTGCACTGCGTTCTGTGTTTGTGGACATGCTGCCCTCACCTGTACATCTCAACGCGGCCGTTGAGTGAGATGACATCGCCGACCTTGACGCTGCCGAGAATGCTGTTTCCAAAGACGTAGAGACCCTCCGAGGTGCGCGCGTCGCCGTCTGGCTGCAGCGAGCGCAGCCAGATGCCATTATTGTTGGACGCGGTGACGAGGCCGGTGACGTTGATGACGTTTTGGCCGCTGAGCGGCGATACGAACCGGTTGCCGTTGATCTCGGCAATGGTGGTGGCGGCAGTCACGGAGGCGGCGGCCAGTACCGCGCCGAAAAAGCGACCCAGGATCGCGGGCTTCATTTGTCTAATTTGAGATAACGTACAATGGTGGCTGATACGGAGCAGTCTCAGCGACGAGCAGCTCTGGTGCAGCTGGTGAGCTACTTGTATGCTTGGCGATGCTACGCTCCGTCCCCTCTGGCTCACCGAAGGATCAACAACTGATTTAGCCGTGACTACTTTTCAGCTGCGCAGCTGGGGTTGCATCGCTCTATTCGACTACTACGGACCAGGCCGCCCCTTGTGCAGTTTCTGGTGGTGTTATCTTTGTACTTTAATCTTCTTTCTTGGCGCGGGACGGACGAGAAACGTGGGCTCGGCCAGCTCCCTCAGGGACGGCCGTCTTGCCTGAGCCATCTGCACTGACAAAGCTTATGGGCTAGGCCGTTTGTGTTTTGCAAGCGAAGGGGTCAAGCCATGCTGTCAGAGAGGTGCACCACCGAGTTGTCGACATGCCAGCACCGAGCTTGGTGGCACGCAGCCTGATCTCTCATCGATCTATCTGGTTTTGGAATTGTCGGCGTTTTGTCTCAGATTCTTGGGAGGATGCGACATGCAACGATCGGTGCCGTGTCGATGAGCGAGAAAACAGAAAAGAAAAGACGGAAGAGGGGAGAACAGGGACGTCGGCATGCTTAATTTAGCGGGGCTTCTTGATATAGCGGGGGACTGCTTGAGATGGCGGGTTTGTTAGCTGGTGGCTGGTTATAGCGGCCAAAATTACCGCCAAGAGCAGCGGACCCCGCCAAAAAGAACTGCCAAGCCTCTGGGTCCAGGCCGCAATTGTCCGTCCCATGACATGCCTGTATTGCTTCACGTGTTGTAGAACCTGTTACCTCAGGCTCATATAATATCTGATTTATTCAGTAAGCGCATAATTTATGTCAATATTGGGTTTGCATAATACAATGTGCACAAATACATATATGCATACTTTAATTCTTGCTCACCTACCACAGTCGCTTGGCAACTTCCGTTGTCCACGGAAAACGCCAAGTCTCCGTACGCCGACTTCTTCAATTTGTTGTGTCATTTCTGCTCTCATAATTGGTCCATCCGCCCCTCTACCGGCCTGTCAAAGTAAACTCGATTACGATCTTTCTCAGGGATTAATTAGAGTGCAGCCAGCCAAGCCGGGCAGCACAACACGCCACTGCCGGCCATGATACACTTGCGACGTTGTCGCATCTCACGCAGGAATCCTTTTTTTTCTCCCATTCCATCTACCATGGTGTGCTGCCGACAACACTCACGGTCATTTCCGTTTCTTAAAATAGTCTTTTATGTTATTCAGATTGCTCTGGCTATACAAGGTGAGACGAAGAGACAAAAAGTTGCGGGTTCCTTGGCTACCCACTTGACGGCTTACACGGCAAATATTGGGACAAGGAGTTTGAAAAAGCCAGGCATGCTCATGATCAGTCTGAATTTATCCGGCAGCATACAAAGGAAAAAAAAAAAGAAAAACCACATTGTCCGTTTCTGCTGGGTTTCGACATGATCTTTTCTCCATCTCCAACTTCGGGGTGGGCTAGTCGTTGACTCGTTTCGCTGCCAGGCCCCTCCCTGACTGACCAGCTTGCCCGCGACGTTACCGCGCAAAGGCGGCAGCAACACCGAATACGGACGGCCAAGGCCAATCCAAGCAGCTGATATTGGAATTGCATATCCTATGCCGACGGGCCGTCAGCGACAAGGAAAAAAGCTAGTGGATAAAGGGGTTTCCTCCAGCTTTTTTTTCCGCTGTATCGTGTGACCCGACCAAAGCGGGTATAGCCCAGATCTGGCCCTCGCGTCTCGGCCCATCTTACATGTCATGACCCGACCCATCGGAGCGGTGACCGTGGGACGAAGGGACGAACCCCGAATGTTACGAATAGTCCAGGAGCATTATGCTTCCCCATTCGGCCGTCGGAGAAGCAGATACTCAGCCAATTATCAGCCCAAGCGCCTCCACTCGAGCTTATTATGCGATTGCCGCGGCAATGGCAACCTCACCACGGCTTGCACCTCCCCCAATTTGTGAGTTGTGCTTTGCGTAACTCTAGAATAAGGCCGGCGACTGAACAATGTTGTATTCTATTCGACAACATGTCTCATATTGACCCGTCGTTCTCGGCCTGTTGTGTCTCGGCAAACGAGGTTCCTGTCCGAGACACGCCCAAGTCACCAAGTCGGTCGCCTTGGGCCGCAAGCTCCCACCTAATCCATAGCACGCAGCTTCATTATTTATATTGCCCTGCTCCCAGCATATACGATTTTAAACGGAAGACATCAAGCTCTTTCATTTCTCATCTCGTCTTCTTCTGAAGCGGGCTTGTCGTGGTCTCATTCTACCCTTCTTTTGAAGCCGCCTTCTTGCTTACACCCTGGTCTCATCCTACCTCTTCATTGAAGCCGGCCATCTCACTTACACCTACTCCATCACCACCCCCGTCATCACCCTCGTCATCATGAAGTTCCTCACTACCCTCACCCTCGCCCTCCCCTCCCTCGTCGTCTCCTCCGCCATCAACGGCCTCCCCGACGCCAGCACCGGTGCCATCCCCGCCACGTCTCTAGACAGACGCGCCGGTAGCTGCCTCTGCCACGGCGCAACCGCCGCCGCCGACGGCGCCGATTTTCTCTGCGGCGACAAGCGCCTCGGCCCCAAGCAGCTCCCCACCAAGCTGCCCCTCGGCAGCTTCGTCGCCAGCTACAACCGCCTTGGCAGCGACGACATCACCGTCGACCAGTTCCTCGCCGCCTGGACCGGGCCCGACGGCCGCTACCGGTACCCCCCGCAGAATGGCTTCACGCTCGACGTCCACGGCAATGCCATCAACGGGACCTTGACGCTGGGAGTTGGCACTCTGATTGACCGTTTTGGTAGTGAATATGGTACGTTTCCTCTCCTCACCCCCGCCTCTTCCTCCTTCTTTCTTTTCTTCTTCTTCTTCTTCTTCTTCTTCTTCTTCTTCTTCTTCTTCTCCTCCTTTAACTTTATCTCAGCTTGGACTTGAACTGCACTGACACAACCATCACAGGTTCATACGTTTCCGCCGCGAGCGCTCCCTTTTCGCAGCGTTCCCTGCCCCCGTCCAGCCTCGACGCGGACCCCAAGAATCCCGACTTCCCGTACGGATACCACCTGTACAAGGTCGTCCGCCCGTTTGCCGTCGTCGGCGGGCCGATTGCCCCGTGGTTTGGCCAGCCCGGCCTAGGCGCGCAGTTTTACACTGGCGATCTGGGCAACATCATGAAGTTGATTGAAGGCGGCTACATTGAGCGCCAGGACCCGAGCATCCTGGTGACGCAGTCCCAGGGCGCCTGCACGCAGTCTGGGTAGACTTTTTGTTGTAGTTGGCGGCGTAATAAAAAAAGTCGTCGATTGAGGGAGTTTGAATGCTGGTGTGACAATCTTGATGTGTTATAACGAGATGATGAATCAATCTACACTTAATCAACACACCCATATCTTGGAGATTAAACAAACTCAATACCCAAAGTCTTCCCAGACAACATCCTCTCCGTGCAGCCATCCCTGCAGAAATCTGAGCAGCGACGGTCCCGCGCACAGATAAAATCTCGTTCCTTGTCCCCCGAGCCCCTTCAAATCCACCTCTGCCATCCTCCTCTGCTGCACACCCTTGACCCCCAGCCGACGCCGCAGCTCACCCTCCTCCTCTCCATCACCACCGCTCGAGCAAAACACCGTCGTCACGGCCGCCAGCCCCTCGATCCGCGCAAACGTGTCCTCTGCTAGCGGCAGGTCCTCGCCGCGTAGACTCCACAGCAGCGTCAGCGGCACGCCGGCGTCGAGCACGGCGCGCGCCTGCGCAAGCAGTGGCGTGATGCCCACACCACCCGCCACAAACACCATCCGCTGCTGCGGCGTATCCCCTGCGCCGGTCAGCGTGGTGGTAGTGGTGGTGATGGGGATACGAAAAGATTCCTGGCCGCCAAAGCCTAAGACGGGAATCGCGAGCGGCGCGCGCAGGTTCTGCCGCCAGAGGAGGCCCGTCGCGGGGCCGCCGCTCCTCCGTGCCGTGATTTGCAGCTCAATCGTTTGTGCCGCTGCCGCTGCCGTGTCCGGCGGCGGCGAATTCGAGACGGTGAATGTGCGCACAAAATCATCATTTAAGCTCTGCGGATCGTCATCCCGCATGTGCGCGTACCCATGATCCAGTTCATTGCCAAAATCCAGCGTGACATGCTGCCCAGCGTGCCACTTCATCTTCTCCCTCTCCCCACCCAGCCTAAACGTGATCCTTGCCACCGTCGGCGACAGCACCTCCCTATCCACCAGCGTCGCCGTCACGTCTGGCCGGTCGGTGAATTTACTGGGCACCGCGTCTCGCTCCGTAAACAGGTGCCGCACGGGCGGGTTGTACGGGGACCGCTCGAGGTCGGTGCCGCGAAACGGCAGACCGCGCCGGACAAAGCGCGCGGCGGTGATTGTGACTTGCACGGCGAGAGGCGTGCGCGGCAAGAGGGCGGCGGCGGCGGGGCCGACGAGGATGGAGGCGCTGCCTGAGAGGTACAGCACGTCGGACGAGGCAAAGTCGGGCACGACGATGCCGACGAGTGGGTTGACCTTGAGGTTGCCAAGAGTCTGGTACAGCCGGTTTCCTGAATCTGCAGGGTGAATACAGTGTTAGCATTTCCCTTCATCTAGCATGTAGTTTGTAAGAGAACCACTTACACTCTGGGTAGACGAGGACAGCCTCATCGGCCTCATTCTTCAGCACGCGCACAAAGCCCGGGGGGCCGCCCCGATGGTTCGTGTCCATGGACGCGCCATGCGTGCTCGACAGGAAGAACATGTCCGCCTCGTCCAGCAGCTCGATCGCCTGTTCCGGCAACATCCGTCCTTGCTCCCCCTCCACCACCTCGATGTCCTCCCCGTACGCTCTCAGCTGCACCCGCTTTCTGTTCAGATACTTGGGACAGTTGCCCAAGCTCTCAGTCACTAGAAACGCCATCTGCAACTTATTATCCTTCACGTCTGCCGATCCCGCCACCATGGCACCCATGAGCTTGACGCGGTCTCTGCTTTCCAGGTCCAGCGCCAGTGCCGCCATCATCTTGCCCGCACCATCATTCGGCTGCACCACGCCACCACGAGCCGCTTGTTCTTCTTCTCCCCAGAGGGCCTGGTACACGGGATCGTGCGCCGTATCGACCGAGCTGTTCAGCCCCAGCACGCCGGGGGCGATGAGCTCGGCGAAGCCCCGGGCGCCGCCCCAGAGCGTCGTCCATGGCCGCCCCTGCGCGTCGAGCGTGCCAACGGCCGCGAGCGGAGATGTAGCCACGCGCACGGCATAGTGCAGCGGCAGGCCGGTGGCAGTAGGGTTCCGCCCGAGCGGGACCTGCAGTAGGGCCCGCATGGCGGCTTCGCCCTCGTGAAAGGTTTCTAGTCGCGCGGGCATGACGTTGCTGTGCGGTGGCGCGTGCCCGTAGAACAGGTCGTCGGCTTTTTGTTGGAAGAGGCGACCGGGCTGCACGAGGTGCGGAATCAATGTGAGTATGGACGAATTCACCCGCATGGGATGACAGAGATCTGAAGATAGGGTTCGGACGAGCTATGAGAAAGTGTTGTCTCGACGGCGTCCGAGTATTATGCAACCTCGAATTGCAACGGATTGGCCAAATCGGTCAGCGGTCGGGAGAAATGGCGGCATCACATCATCGCCAATGAGCAATGCAAATGCCATAGTGAGGTCTGGTTACAAATCAGACAAGTTTGCTCACCCGTTTGCCGCATACCCCGCACGAGCATCTGCCCAACTTGCCTAATCGGGTGGTTGCATATGGAACCATTTTGTGGCTGAATTTAAGCTTCGACTTAAGTTTGCTATTGACAGTACAGGTAATGCAAATAACAATACGTTGGAACTTTTTACGAAAAAAAAAACGAGGGTATTGTGAGCGTGACTATCATCATGTATATCCTATCCTGCAGTGCGTCGTCGTAACCACTCGCTTCGTATGCTGCGGACTGGGTATTATAACGTGCTGCATATCTGGCCCTTCCTGGCCACTCATATATCTTCAAACGCTGACATGAATGAATGATTGAGCTAATGAAGCTCTAAATAAATTTATGTGAAGTGAATGATCGAGCTCAATTGAGCTCTCAATATTGATATCTCTGTCTTTCCTTATATTGCGCCTCCAAGTCGTATGGTTGTGCGTTGCCGCGCTGGCTCGGGGGAACCCAGCTTCCGTTTGCAAACTCGTCACCAGTGTTGCTGCGCTGGATCGGAGCAAAGGATGCGTTCTGCGGCGGCGCGCCCCGTTGGAAATACGGGTCGCTTGTCGCTGCTCGAACGGGGCCCGGAGCAGTCACAGATCTCTGTGCCGAATATATCGGTCCACCAGGAGGCGCAGGGCCTGTTGTAGCGCTGCGAATCGGTGGCGGCGTTGGGGTTCCATATGGTTCGGCAGAGTACGGATTCTCTGCCGAGGAGATTTGCCATTTCGCACTTGGATTGTACGGCCCATATTCGGGTGGCTGTGCTTGAGCTATAGCATTGGGGAACCCTCGCCGATATCTATGCTCAGACCCATCTAATGACTCGCCCGTTGACGAAACAGAGCGAGAACCTATGCTCCGTTGCGAATTGGACGGCCTGAGAGGATATTGGGCAGTAGGCTCTGCGAAAGAGAGCTCGGGCAATGCGGACTGACCCAGACCGCGGCGAGGTTCCTCCTCCATCAGCGGCATCGGAGTAGGAGCATTGCTATATGAATATTGGTTGCCCGTGCCGGGCCGCGAAGCTTGGCTGTGCTGTGAGGTGAGTGTACCAGAGCGTTGGGGTATCATACCCACACCTGGACCTCGCTGCGACATGGCTGTTCCGGGGCGTTGAGGTATCATACCAACACCTGGACCTCGCAGCGACCCGGCTGTACCAGGACGCTGTGGCTGCATCGTGGGCGTGTGAACTGGCCCTCCATAACCCATGTCTGCCGCGGCACTGATCAGAGGCACACTGGGAGAGTAACTCGAATTGGAGCCATCGGTTTCGGTGCGAGTCAACGCAGTTCTGTTCATATTGCTCAGCTCAATACCGCCTGGGGTGTTGGGACGAGATTGGTAGACAGGGAGCGTGTTTCCAGTGTCAGCGCGGTTGAGCGTGGGCATGGCTTCTAGCTTGTCGTCAGCTAGGGCAGAAAGGTCGGGCAGTGTAGCAGCGCGCTCTGGCTGCAACTTCTCGCCCGTCATTTTGGCGGCTTTGGCTTCAGCCTTGATCTTCTTGGCTTCATTCTTGGCAAGGGCTTTGTTGACCCTCTTTGTGACAATCCTTAGCAGCGCCTTGTTGACTTTGCGTTCACAGTAGCCAGTGAGGCCTCCATCAGCTCGGGGTATCCAGTGGAACAAAAAAAAGACGTAGAAGAGGACGGCGACGATGAGAAAAATGAGGGCAAACGCCCAGACCACAAAGGTAAAGGCCATGCCAGACAAGATGGCAGCTTGGCGATAGTCTTCCTGGGCGAGAACCTTGAGCTTGTCAAAGAAGCCAACAAAGGCGCCATCGACAGATGTGGCTTTGGTGGCTAGCTTCGCTTCGTATACGGACTTGAGGGTGAAAGCATTAATCACCTGGCGAGGACCCGAGCAGACCAAAACGCGAATCCAAGCTGGGGCGTATTAGCAAGCAAATTGAGCATGTGTTGGAAGAAGACTTACATTTGAAGCTGAAGTAAGTGAATAGGGCAATGTAGTGAGCTCCCTTTTTACTCTTGGTGAGGGCAGCAAAGACTAGGAATCGGCGCCATCCTTGGGCCTTGCCGACACGAATAGACTCCCATCGGACAGCGAGCGGATCCATGTAGGATTCGGCAATATTGTTTCGCTTAATGACACGGGTGGCGCGGATGGCTTCGTACCCAAGATTGAGAAAGGAAAGAATGATGCAAATGGAAAAGATCCATTTGGAAACGTCAAAGGAAATGGCGGGCTTGATGGTCGATGACCACTTGTTAAAGGCAATCAGCTGAACGGCGGTGAAGCTATCAATTGAGTAAACGGCAATGGAGATAATGAGAGAGAACCAGAGATAGCCATAGGCAAATGGGGTGCCACAACCAGAGGTTTTGAAGTCTTGGAGGTTGATGTAGTCCCATTTCTGTTCGGCAAACTCGTGGGTCTGCTTCTTTCGGTTTCCGCAACAGCAAGCCATGATCACCGTCGGCCAGCGAGACGAGCGATGATGGCGATTTTAGTCGAAAAAAAAAGAGAAACGAAGGGTGACTGATGATGAAGAACTGGCCTGCCAAT
This sequence comes from Aschersonia sp. MBC 622, assembly GCA_030782805.1. Classification (NCBI taxonomy): domain Eukaryota; kingdom Fungi; phylum Ascomycota; class Sordariomycetes; order Hypocreales; family Clavicipitaceae; genus Aschersonia; species Aschersonia sp. MBC 622. The sequence continues at coordinate 116,725 of JARJPL010000369.1, read as the reverse complement.
GACACAAGTCGCCTTCGCCTGCGAAGGGTCGACCGTGGTTGTGAGGAGGCGGGTAGAAGTCGACGCGAGTGAAGGGTGAAAGTGAGCTCTGACGTTGCAGTGTACGAGGTGAAAAAAGGTTTGTACGATCGAGTCGTGTCTGTGGTATCGAAGAGTCTTATTGACCAGATTGGAGCTGCGAGATAAACATGTCGCACCAGCGGCAACAATCAGTTGGACTGGTCGGGGGGTTGTCGGTCCAAAGTTCTAAAACGTCGGAGAAGGGTTATTTTTGGGATGGCGTGCAACTCCTCGAATCGAAAGAGTTGAAAGGCGGAGAAAAAAGGCGAGAAAAAGAAAAAAGAAATACGGCAAGGCTCTCCAAGGGCGTTTGGGAACAAAGAGCCAAAATGGGTGGTAGAATATGAAGGATGATGGCACAATCGCGAAGTGAATGAAACCGGCCGAGATAAGACGATGGCAGTATCCGTCGAAGGGACGATGAGAGCGGAGACAGGCGAAAGACGACGGGCCAGCCTTGCGAGTTTGGAATAAGAAAAAAAGTAGAATGACAAAAAGAGCGTTGGAAATTTGTTTGGAATGTATTGGCTTCAAGATGGAACAAACGGGAGGCAGAATGGCCGACTGGTCAAGTGGGCGGGAGGGGACTTGGCAAGGCCAGCCAGTGTTTGACCCGATTAGCGGGGAGTTTGCGCGAGGCAGGTGCAGGTACCAGGCACAGGCACAGACAGGGGACCAGGGGTGAGAAAAGAGTGGATAAAGAGGAGAGCATAGGATGTGGGGGCCCAGTTTTAGAGCTCTCTCCCTGGCCTTCCGCAAGCAGAAAGTGAGCAGCGCTGCAGCCTGCAGGTGATGCAATTCACAGGGGCTCATATGGCAATGCCCGGGGTTTTAGATGCTCATTGGCCTCGAGACGGTCTTTTAATTAAGCGCCTGGCTCAAGTATCTGCAGTGGCTTTATTCGTAGCGCCGGCTGGCAGTCACTGCGGACCTGTGGTAGACTGCAGACTCGACTGCCAGTCAGCCGTTGTATTGATCATCTACGAATACTTGGGCTGACAGAGTCAGTGAAAGGGAGTGAAAAGGCGGGTTGGTTGGCTTTCAGCCACGACCCTCAAACTGTTTGCTGGCGCGCCGATTCCAGGGCGAGGCTGGTCTCCATCGTCGCTCTCCACTTTTTCCCAGCTCCCCGCCGTCCATTGTTCCATTCCAATTACGCCAGCAAACGGAACCGTCAGAGTAGCAAATCGACAGTGCAATTGCTTCTCTCTCGCCAGCCAGCCTCATCTGACATGCTAATTGTAGTTAGAAGTGTCCGACAAAAGAAAAAAAAAACAGGCAGGGTCGAGTTTCGCCACGTCACTATCCCTCTACTCTCACGCAAGCCGTGCGTCACTCTGCGACGGGCGAACACGCTCCGTAGCCGCTCCATGTACAATCTTTCCCAATCATCACGAAAAGGTACATGCCGAACTTGGCTGCAAAAGAAAAAGAAGCAACTAAAAATGAGCCGTTTCGCAATTGCCATCTCACGGCCATGCCCGCGTCCAACGACCCCTACCTCTAACTAGTTAGTCGACTTCCACCAACCAAATTCACGCCACTTCTGCCCGGCCCCCATCCTTGTGAAACCAGTGTGGCTCGCCCATCTTCACCTCACTCAGCGCACCTCTTGACGCCCACCACCACATCTCTCCTCTCTCTCTCTTTCTCATATGCACCTTTTCTCCGCTGTCTGCCCTTGTTCTCGACCCTTCTCACTCCCATTGACAATGCTTGCCTGCGTCCTGCTATGCAACGTCGAGCACTATATACGCAACCATGGGCGGCTAGCCGCATGGAATGTTTACTTTCTGCGTCGACATGCGACGCCTTGGACACCGATATTGCTTGTGTCTTATAGATATGCTATGCTGGCTACCGTCTTGAAACGAAGTTTATGCCGATTACTCGCCCGTCCTCAGCCCGAAATCCCGCAACAACAGCCTTGTCTCCAGGCACCCAACTAATCGGTTGTGTTACCAGATGGAAAACGCCTCTTTCGCAGTATTTGGAAATATTCCTTGCTTGACATCTGATAAACGACTCTCGCCACTCCAGCTGCTCTACTGAAATTCAGTCGACCGTTTTCTGCTAGGTCTACTCTCACACGAAAGTCATGCCATAAGCAAAGACGGCCAACAATGCAGCGTCGCCATGCAGCCCCAGGTATAATACCCTCCATTTATACCTATTGCCAGCGTGTGCGATTCGAGCATAACTTGATCGAATCAAGCGGCCCCATCCGACCGACTGTCTGCTGGTCCTGCCTACTACGGCCTGGTCAAACACACCAAACGCATCACGGGTAGACTAGATGACTCGTTCCAAAACAGCTCATTGTCCAAGATTGTAGTAAACACGGAAGCGAAGCTCCAGCACGCGGGTGTCGTTGTCCCTTCATAACGGAAGAATCATGGACACGATCAGATACCAATCATGCGTCTCTGCAGGGCTTCTGGAGAACGGGAACTGTAGCCTGCCACTCAAATCGGCCATGTTCGCCCTCACGAGCTCGTGCACGTCGCCGCTGAATCGGGACACCATTTGGCGCGTAAGCCAACATCTGGAGTCGTTCGACGCCGCGGCTGGTCGCGGGCTGCTGGATGACTATCCCTACATGCCAATGAGTAAGCACAATATGGCAAATGCCCCTCAAAGTCCTTGAGCGTCTTCAAGAGGTGCTTGCTTAAATGGACTACTGCGCTTCTCTTCGTGAGCGTGTAGCCCGGAAGGGTCTTAGGTAGCACTTCCTACAAAGGTCAATCTGTGCATGACGTATATTGCTACAGCGCACTGCTGACAGATTCGCCCAGGAAGGCAACCGCTGGCGATGCTTTACAGGCGCGCCTTGGCCCATCCCAGCCCCGGCCCCGGCCTGCTCATCATCACGAGCGAGGTGCACGGGGCGTGGGGGGGGTGGGGGTTTGGGAGAAAACCCTGATAGAAATGTTGCATCGTATTATTAGCGTAGAAGTGCTGTGAGTACCTCACAATCGGGCGTGCACTTTCAACATCAACGAGTGGAGAATTCCCCGTGGTAGTTGGGCGGTTCGCTCATGCGGAAAATAGAAAAACTCGTTGCGCAGTTGCTTCGAGGACGTCTAAGGCGTCGTACGAGGAATCAGGCTTGGCCTTTTGCTATGATACGCGCCAGCCTGACGTGATCTTTATGGCTGTATATTTAGCACAGCCTTTTTGCGAACCAATATTGTATGCACAAACCATGGCTAGAGTGGCATAAGGCATTGTGGTCCTGTGTAGTCGCCTTGCCGTCATTCGCTGCATAATGAACCCCGCTTCGAATGCATCGCATCTCCAGAGACGCAAGCAAGGCTCCCAGTTGAACTATGAACCTACAGATATAAATAGTTAGCAAGTAGCAGCGTAGTCACACGCTGACCCAACATCCTTCTTTATCTATGTACATGAACAGGTACGATCCACGAAATTCTCGAAGCAAACAACCAACAAAATAAGAAAGATAAAAGTTGTCTATTTCATGATGTTGATCCGAGGCCAGACGAAAATATGGCGGACCAAGGTAGCGCGAGCTCGGACACCGATGCAAAGATTGGCAAAGCAACGGCGCATCCTATTTATGGCTTTCCGATCACGATTGAGGAAGCGAGACAGTTATCAACCTCTGGCAAGGATGCGCAAGCCCGCAGGAAACAAGCAAAACGGCCTCCAACACCCCCAAGGAAGAAGGATGCTAAGGAGTGAGTGGCCATCAGATATATGTCATGTTGTATCCGTGAAAATTTGATAGAGTTTGTTCTGGTACTCCGCTTGGTCTTGTAGCTTTCGGTCGATAATGTCCGAGATGTTGGGTCGCCATGTGAGGGCAGCGAGGCTGTAGTCGGCTTTGCTCAGCTCGTCCAGCGGGAGAGCAAAGTAGCTGGCTAGGATTTTGTCATATAGGATTTGATTAAAAGCGATTGGAGACTTCAGAGCCAGCGTAAACCAAAATGTGCCATTTTCCCACGTTTGCTTCATGATGGATGAGAGAGGTTCCCTGTCTTCTTGACACTTTTGGAGCTGCTCTTCGTGTCGTAGGTGCTCAAGGAATTCTGCATGTTTGGAGTCCAAGTCGTCAGGCGACATCTCGTGCACCATCTCATCCTCAAGCCAGCACGACGGTGATTCGAGAAACTCTACCGGCAATGAGCAAGCAAATTCAAGGTCGATCACACAGGTAATTTTCCAGTCCTTATTGACAAAAATGTTACTTTTGTGAAGATCAGTCAAAGTAAGCACAAATGGGCCGTTTGCGAGGTCATGCCGAAATAGTTGCGGAAATATGGCCCTAGCAACAGTTAGACCAGACATCTGATCGAGTGCGTCGTGACGACTCTCAATTGAATTTGGCTGACAAAGTAGCCGATCATCAAAAGCCGTTAGACAGGAAAGCACCAGCTCTTTGACGTTGGAAAAGGTCGTATCGCGTGAAATGTCAAGCGGTAGTCCTTCGTTCTCATGCATTATAGATTGCACACTCAAGGGGCGGTTGGCCAAATGTAGATAGCCCTTGCGGTCTAGTCGAAAGGAGCCAATACGTGGCAGGCTAATACTAGATAGCGAGAGCAACATCTTAGCCAAGTCACGTTGTAAGTTTCCTCGAAGACGAGTGCATGTGTGGTTGTCGTCCCAAGAGTTCGAAAGCATCTCCCCGCGGTCCGCTGTAATCGATTCGATGATGAGGTATCCGATATCAAGGGCGGCAAATTGACTCGAGGAGTGACAGACGTATGAGGAAGGCTGTTGTAAACGAAAAGTAGCAAGTACGAATCGTCGAACACGTTGCAAGCAGCGTGACCACCAAGGCAGGAGCTCAAGATGCGTAAACTACACGGGACAGTCAGCGGGCATGTGGGCAGATACAAGCCGAGAGACGCACCCTTTGATTTGTAGATAGCCCAAAGCCGTAAAGTCGTGGTATAGGAATAGAGGGGCAGTTCTGCTGTAGCCATGCATACGTCGCGGCCTCGCAATTCAACTTCTCATCAGAGTTGCCAGGTTTCTCCGCCTCGCCAACACGGTATGGCAAGGGAAAGCGGATAAGAACCTGTTTTGGGACATGAGGCTGAGCTGAGTGATCGACTAGGACACCGATAGGAATACAGAGATTGAAGGACCCGTGGCGCCAGTATTCCTGGGGGGAGATATCAATCTCGGCTGGTTTGGTGCCGAGGTGGTGTGCGACAACCGCAGCAAGAAGCGACCGGTGGCCCTCTATACGCCTGTAAAAGGCGCTTCTTTGTGATGGATATTGCAAAGCGTGAAGGATGTTGGCGCTTCGGGCTTTAGCATCGGTGAAGGTAATTGGTCCAGAAAGCAGATTGCGCGTCGTCATGGCGGGCTGGTTGGAGATGGAAAGGGGCAAGAGATGTTGGGGAAAGATGTAGAAGCAGATTGCTGCCAGCTTATTATGAGAGGGCCATCATGTGACCTCCCTCTGGCCCTGGCGATAAAGGCCGACAAGGTACCACGCTTTTGCCCGAGAGAGCTCTGGGTATTAATTACCTACAGGCGTTTATTGTACGTTCGGTGATGAAGCTATTCTGAAAGTGAATTTGTTTTGCGATTTATCATCAATGGGGAGGCGATGGTCGAAACTTAACCAGGTTAATAAAGTGGATCTCATCAGCGCAGATCCAAGGTACAAGGCACCTGGAATCTGCTGGAGGCCACTCACTTGGCATACCCATTGTTGGCTTTTTAGCGTTAACAGTGGCACCCAGTTGGAACCATCCGAACCCTGCTGTGGATGGTGAGAGAACGTCAACCTCCTCCTCGTACTGATATCGCACGAACAATACAATACACACTAAAAATGACTCGAAAACAACTCTAACGAAAGAGAAGCCTTTGAATGAAAAACATCAATTTCTAACTTCCTTTACTTGGTCGCGCGTTCTCAACTGGTAGTTTTAGGTACGACAACATGATCAATGGAACGGAGAGGCGATTTTTTGAAATACAAAGCGCCAGATAAAATGCAAGACAATTGAGCAAGTGAGAGCGCTCGTTACGCGTTGAGTACCGACCTAATGATGAGCCATGCTACAGAGTAAAGCGTGGCTAACAGACCTAACAGCCTAGACTAGTGCTTTCGCTTGTGTGCTGAGCGCTAACTATCCGGTGGTGGTTCAATCAGATTTGAACATTTGGTTGAGAGAGTAGCTAATGATGGCCGTCCTGCTACCTGCTACTGCTGCCACCGCCGCGACACGAGCAATGCGGCCGGAGCATCAGCAGTATAAACGGCGCGCCACAGCATGGACCACCAGCCTTTGCGAGTAGCAGGCAAAACGCTAACAGAGTCGTATGACGATCAAGGGCTGTAATGAGGTGCGACTTGTTGCTGACGGTTGAACGTTAGCGCCGCTCCATTGCAAGTGGCAAAGGAGCTGGCAGCTTCACCTCGTGGAATATGCGGAGGAAGAAAATAAAACTGCAAAGAGACCACTAGCATGAGTGTCGACAATACTGCCAGTTGCTGTAAGCCTAGCCCAATGTCACTTCCTGCAGAAATGACGCGACATTAATCAGCAGCCTTTGGCATCGTTTTTCCTTGAACAAACGGATGCATATAGCCCTGCAATGCCGTGAGCCTCCGTTCAGGAACCCACCACACGAAACACTGAACGAAATTGAGAAATGTGTCTCTTTCATCTCCCTTGAGAGATGTGGCTAATGATTCAAAAGTTCTCTCGGTGAGAAGAGGGACCAAGCCAGTCCAATTGCCTGAAACAACATATCGTGGTTAGAGAGAAGCGGACATACAACGGCATAGTAGCTTAGAAGACTGCTTACCATCATCATCCCAATATTTTCGGGTTGTAGGGCTCCTTTCTAAGAATACACGAGGTGGCGGACCCATGAGCGCAGTCATGGCTGCAAGATGGCAGGCGTCATTGTGCTTCTGGGACTCGCTGTCGTACACGTCGAAGAGCTTCTCTTTCTCGAGAAGATCCCAAGCCTAGATACAAATAAATAATTAGTAAAGAAAATTTACGTGAATATTTGGAATGGTAATTTTACCAGTAACCCAGCGCTCCACCTATCTACCTCGGGCCCCCATTGCATACCCAGAATCACTTCAGGTGCGCGATATGGTACCGGCATAGCATTTCCGTGATGTTCCGCACCGATGCGTGCTTGACCAAAGTCGGAAATGACCAGCGGTCCTGCACCTCCCAAAACATATTGAGAACCGTAGATAAATCTTTCCCCTATTTGCTTTCGTGCAATGGGTGTATCGATCTCATTTTGTTCCACTCTTGAGAGAATTGATTCGTCTGTGAGCGCGATCAAAAGATTATCCGCGTGCAGATCTAATTCGATGCATTTAGTGATCGAGCCAGATAAAACAAGAGTATCAATAAGAATACCGGTATGAATAACATCAGCCTCAAGAAGCAGATTCATGCCTAGAAAGACCTGCCCCATCGCACCGGCGACGGTTTCGTGCGGGAAGAAGCCGGTTTTTTGCATGTCTTGGAACGATCGGAGACTCATCCCTAAAGGCTTCGTAACAAGCACGTCATGTTTTCCAGCTGGACCATCTATTTGAAAGGACTCGTGACTCTGGCGGACGTTTTGGAAGCCGAGCTCAGTTGGAGTGTTTGTCGGGGCGCTCGCAAGATGTTTGTATACGAGAAGTTCCTGATTGTGCAGCATGGTGTTTATGTACACTTTAAGCGCCCAATATTTGCCATCACTAACAAAGTCAGATATATCCGCGCCATTGTTGGCAAGCTAGCCTCAGGTAGACGAACCGAAGATCGCGAGCTAGCCATACAGTTGAGGTCACGCCGTAACCAAGTTTAGCGACAACCTGGTAGTGTTCATGAACGACCTCTCCTATCCGCATTGGGTAATGTTCATCACGGACGTAAAAAGGCAGTCTCTCTTCCTCAAGCTTCTGGGCTGGGTCTACTACTTCGAACCCAGTGGCGGGAAACTGGCGTGGCTGCTGGAGTGCCATTCCGTCTGTTCCCCTGGCCGAGCATGTCATGACACGGCTCGAATTCAGAAAGCGCCGTGACAGCTGCCTCGGTGGAAAAAGTCGGAAGAGGCGGCGCGGTCCTTGTCGAGAAAGCATGACACGACAAAGATGGGTTTGCAGAGAACGGGGAAATGTTGTTGTGATATATTATTTAAGGGGTGCAAAATATGTGCGTACAGCCTAAGCCCAACCCAACAGAGTGAGCTTATGAGCTGGACGGACTTTGGAAGCTTGCAGGAGCTGACCCGCTTTTATTCAGTGCTGTGCCTGCCCTGTAACTGAAAACCGTTGTCGCTGTAAACCTTTATGGAGTGCTGTGACCTTTTTTGCCCATAGCTCCGATTCGCATTCGCATTTATATTCAATTCCTTCCGCCGCGGAGCTTTTGTAGTAACCATTTATGTGCGTTGGTCAAGAAGTCTTTGAGAGGATTGATCGTTCTGGCCCATATCGCCAGTTGCTGTACGCTTTGCATTTGCTACCTGCCTCTGCAGCCTAAGAAAACATTCATACACTTTATGGACTTGGTCTAGCCGTATGCCCAACCTCCAAGAGGTACAGCCTGGCGAGATCTTCTTTGCCTCCTCCCCCAGCTGCCGTCATGAGTCGGAGAAGCGCGGCCAACGTGGCGACTTGTAGCACTCAACCGGTATGAGTCAATCCGTCGCCTGACAATGACAACAAAATCAGGCGAGACCTGTCGTTTCACCCCATTCTCTCGTTTTGTCTTCGTCGGTACCACAAGCCATAAGCGAGGATACACAGCAATCATTCGTGGCAAGATATGATAGGCAAGTGGATTTACCCGCTGCGGCCATTGTCACACACACGGTAGCCGTGTGTAACATACAGATTGAGGCCGTGAGAACGTCACTAGGGAGAGTATCAACCACTGTCGTCTCGAGAACCCGTGGATGTATCAGCACTACCGATATACCCTAGAAAATCCTTGGAGGTCTGGACTGTCAATTGTCAAAGCCTTGAAACTCTCCTCAAAGAGCTCGATCAGCTTCTACTTCCGCGTCATGCAGAGCAACTTGCTAGTTCGAAGTATGTCATGAGCGAGCCTTTCTAGGCAGGTCAGTACTGGGTCTGCTTCGAAATGTGGCGATGCTGTTATTGCACGTGTGAGCTTGCCTTGACATCCTGACAGCTTGTCTAGCATTCAAGATAGAGACCACGTCCGCGAGGGTCGACAAGCAAGGATGACATAAGTTTCTGTGGCAAATAGCACATGATCTGACCAACAACAGAGCCTGCTTTGACTAGACTTATGAAACACGAAGTTGACTTGCTGAATGGAACACGAATCTTATATATTAAGGGGAAAAGACTAGTACTTATTATACAATCGTAGCTGACTTTGTTGAAAAAAGCTTTCTATGTTGATAACCTTGCGCTTCTACTTGGTTGTTGAAACCTTTGTAGTGTCGTACTAATGCTACATTAGCACTCGATAACTACCTGTTGGTAAAAGTACAGATAGTTACTGGTGCGCTCCCACTGCTATCTTCCTGTATTATATTAATCCGTCTTGGCGGTGAGAAGAGGCCTGAATCCAAAAAAGATGCCTTCAATTCCCTCTGGATCGTTTCTTTCGTAATGGGTGCTGTACATGCTGGTCAAAGCGTAGCCTGTATGGTTGACAGCGAGCGATACATCAGCGTGACGCGGATCTCCATATGGCCCATGCACAGTGCCCTTGTTCGTAATAAATCGTAGCTGACCGAGCTTGTGACCATAGACAATATCGACATTCTCAATGTACTCGTCAGGCTGCAGCTCAAAACTTCGTGACTCTAGTTCCGGTTTTCTGCACTCGCCAAACTTGGGCCCCCAGGTATCGCCGTATTTGACCTGCAGGCTGCGTATGTCTTCCGAGACGCAGAGATTGACAGCGGTGATTCTGTCGGTCCGCTTGGTGACGGGCGGAGGGCTTGTCGCGCTCCAGGGCGCATTTTCTGTGTAGCGAATGTAGGGTCCGCGGAAAACCTCTCGGTCGAGGTTCAGTAGGGATGACTCTGGCATCTTTGACTCGCCAGTCAGGTATGGCCAGAACTCGGCATAGTTTAAAACGTTTTCAAGCATTTCCAAATCATAGTCGGCATACGTCTGCAGAGCCAAGCCTTCGGAATGGCCATTTCCGTAGTGTGGCTTGCCAGCGTCTCTGACCCATTCATATGGCTTGACCTGCTTTCGGCCCTCGGTGTAGTACCTTTTGGCGTGAGAGACATAGTCCAAAGTACTACGCTTAGCTCTGGTGGCGAATTGCTCAATGAATGTGCTATAAGCCTCTTTCCACATTGCAATGAGCTCAGGGGCCACGCCGAGACGTTCGGCTGCCTCGATTGCGCCCTTGAGTAGTTCGAGCTCTGTGTTATCTGCCCGACTCTGAATAGCAGCCATATCTCGAGCCGCATTACCAGAAGCCGTCATTCGTTTAAACTCGTCTGGCATAATGTTGGCAACGTACTCTTGCGGGTAGCCCCAGTCCAGACCATGTTTGATGCCATCCGCCAGCAGCGTCAGATGCAGGTTAGCTGCCTGCGCAAACAAGGGCAATGTAAGCGCTGCATAGGTGTCAACTTGGAACTCTGGAATAGAGACGCGCATCATTGTGAGAAACCCAACATGGTGGGTGCGGAGCAGTTCGGCATGCTCCTTCTTCTTGTCCGGCGCGGCGTCATTGTAAATCTTCCAGACTTTGGCGTACTCATTCGCGTTGAGCTTAAAGCCCTCCATCCTGCTCTGAAGTGCCTTGACTTGGTGCTCCTCGAGCTTCTTGCCGATCAAGGCTTCGACGCGCTCACTGACCTTGGTCCATGGGTCGGCCGATGGAGCCGGGAATATTGCGAGACCAAGGAGTGTCGCAAAGGAGCTGATGACGCCCCCAACGACCGGGATGGCGTTGAGTCCGATTGCAAAGATAGAGAGCACCAATTGAGAGATTTCGTTTTCGTTGATGTTCATCTTGACACCAGTCTGAGCAGCGGCGATGGCTTTTTCTGCCAGCTTGGCAGCTAGCTCATGATCAAAGGCCATTTTGGTGGATGAAGGTATTGAGATAATGTCAGATGTTGAGTGAGAGAAGAAGGGTACAAGAGTGGCTTGATACTCGTTGTTGATAGGAATGAGAAGAGTCTTGAGAGCGAAGCTGGGACCCTTTATAGATGCGCTGTCTTCGGAACAGGTTCGTATGCATCACACCATGTATTCTTACACAGTCGTCCGATCACAACACGACCAAGAATGATATGGTTGTTGGTGGGTGTCCTTTGCCAGAGCTGTAACTGCCGTTCCGGATTGAACACCTTGGTAGTATAACATCGCTTGGACCAGCTTATACGCTTGGCAGCAACATTGTCTGAGGAACAAGGAATACATGTGCCACGCCCCCACCAAATGCCGTTGAGCGGACGAACCCTACCCTCTCATGAATGGCTGCTGTGCGAGGTGGCTATGTATTGTTGGAAGAGCAGGCGCTAGATAGAGTTGTCGGGCAGTAAGCTCCGTCTTGTCGAGTCGCGCGTCTACCATGCCCCCGGCCGGAAGCATTTCCGGCGCCGCTACGTTGCCAGGTTGGAGAGAAACCCCGTTTGTACCTTTGAAACGCGGGCTTCCATTCCGAGAATCTGAATGCCGTCAAATTTGGACGAATAAAGATTAGCCACTAGGCTAAAGGTATAAAAACAACTCAAGAGTGTTGGTTTAGAATGGTGAGCTACATTACTATTGTTCTCCTTAACTGGCTGCCGTTTCATGTCCAATAACGTATTGTCTATTACGAGTAGTCGTAAGCCGAAGGACTGTGCTCAGAACCCAACTAAAGGCACCAGCCACTGCAGCCCACTGACAAGTTGACCTATAATAAGCAATGATTGTATAGTCTTGACTGTTTTCATGTTATCAGGAACATGTTCCGTTTTTTTTTTTGTTTCCACTGCGCAATGGTGAGAGAGTCATTTCACGGGCTCACTGCGCCTTAATTTATGAGGGCCAAAAGGTCATTTCTGGGCGGAGCAGTGATGCTTTCCAACACAATTATGTTCTAAATAGGAAGGTCACGCTAAAATGCCCAGTAAGCTAGCGAGTCAAGTCGAGTCAGACAGAGGCCGCAGTGTGCACTGCCGAACGCTATTTCCACTCATTCGCCGGCGGCCCGCTGGCAACGGTCGCGACCGGCCCCGTCGGGTATTGGCGGGCGGGCTCTTTACGCCCCGTCCCGCTTGAAGAAAGAGTTGGCAGTCCCGGACGTCTCGGAACAAAAACAATCTAGACTACATATTATTATGGTCGCGTGACTCTACCACCCGGTACCATGTTGGAACTGATTATGCCAAGCCAGTCTGAGGCTATTCATAACTATGACATGGACGCGATTCAGACTGACCGGACTCCGAGGAAAAAAGTAACCTTGGCGGTTGCGCTCGTATTTTCTTCTCCCCGTCTCGAGCCACTGTAGCTACGATGCGGTTGAATTGCCGATGCTTGAGAACCATCCAAGGTCAGCAGAGAAGGGAAAGCTTGCTGGCCATTGCTTGATAAAGAAATATCCGTGGCGGTCGCTGGGGTGGTGTCATGGGCAAACCCCCCCCCCCACGGGGTCGACGAGACTGTTGGCCGCTTTCTAAACGGCCCGGCCACAGCTCCATGACGAAGAAACGGCCAACCAGTTTTGTCACTCAGGGGACCCCAGCAGCTTTCTTTACTTGGCAGTCTGCAACCAATCGAACAAAAACATTTACAAGTTCTATGTGCAGGCCCTTGTCCACTTCCCCTCGTCGGGTGCAAGCATGCATTAAAGCAGCGATTGACGGGCAGCTGCAGCTTGCCAACGGCAGATGACTTGATGAGTGGCGCATCCCGTTGGCTGGATGGGAGTCCGTTTACATGTCGTCTCGTCTCTCTTTGAAATTCTTTATTTTTTCTTTTCAAAAAAAAAAAAACGAAACATAGATTTGACCATGCTACCAACTGGAAATGGCATTGGAGGCTGAGCGGAGACTAACTACCGATGTAAAGGCCGCGTACAGTGATCAGTGGTCACGGTGATTACAGGCATTGGGTCGAATTAGCGCATCGTGACGTCTAGGGTACTGCCGAATGATTCTCGCAATTGGAGCCCCGACATAGCACATAAGCATTAAACGCAAAATTTCCTCGATGCCGTCATAGTAAATCGAGGAAACGTCCAGGCCACCAACACCCTTGGTACATGTACACCCTGTATATCGGTCAAATGAGCGCATACAGTTTCTTCATGCTTTGCTGCCAGCACGCCTTTGCCAACCAAAAGTATATTCGTGAGAGAACAAGGTCACTTTAGATACAGCGCCATAAGAACCATGGGTGTGAAGTGATTTGACACCCTAGCGTTGTATCTGCATGTAGATCCCAAGGGGAAATTTGCTTGAATGTCTGACGAATAAGCGCGGCTTGGCTCAACTGATGCTGATCGATTCCATCATTTGGTACATTTGGACAAGTCAGATCTAGTGGGGCTTGTTCTTCTGGTGCTTGTATGTTGTTGGTTGCATAGCTTCAGTGATAGCCCGGCGATTTGAAGACTTGGCAGCTCCTGGCCCACGGCGACGCCCTGGTGCACAAGGATCAACCCCCCCCATCCGGTTTTTCATCGTCATCCGGTGCTTCTTTCGATTTCGCGGCAAGGCGTCTAGATCGCCGTGGTAGAGTTAGCTTCAGACTCATCGAGCTCATTTTCGTCGCAAGTGCGTTCTCGTCCGTTAAAGTACTCGCATGGTTCTCGAATGTAACTTCTGACTTTTAGTTGAAGTGTCTCGCCAAGCTGACTGTTTGTATTAATAGTCCGAAGCCTGAGTTTGATGCACTGCTTCTTCGCGTTTTTTCTTGGGCTGCGTCACGTTGTTTGCTCGATTTCTGTTAGCCAACATTCCAGCTCCCTGATACGGCTCGCAGAGCCTCCATTCGAAAGAGACACGTCGTAGGTAGCTCAACGGTCGAAACCTATGGTCTTGGGGGGGTCATTTGGTGTTGTTGCTGATGGCCATTGTGATTTTACGAGAGGTTGCGAGGCAGCTTTTGAGAAACGATTCAAAAGTGGGTCCACGCTCCTGCCTAAGTGCTCTCAAGGTATCTATCTGTACCATGCGGAGTAATTATATAGAAAAAGAAATGTATCTTTTTCCGTATTTATCCCAATTTCGGTCATTCTATGTATCTTGATAATCATCTGATTACTCATTTACTCATTTATATGCTTTATATTATTGTACACTGTTTCATTTTAGGGAGGCTAGAAATTTTCTCTCAAAAACCTGTTGTTTTCGTGTTTTTCCAGGTGTAACGAGGCGGCTTGAATGAGGGTGTGGCCGGAACGGTAACTTGCCGACCCTAAGTATCTAGTAAGTGATTTTGTGCTCACTTTGTGACGGGGCCTCGTAAATCTCCTACCTGATAAAATTAGACTGGCGCCTACTGTAGTTACAACTTTGTTTTCATATGACTCTTCTCCTCGATGGGAGCTGTGGTCAACACGCTCCTTGTACATGAGCACCACAAGTCTTTGACATGTGAATGACACTGGTGCAACTTTCTCTTCTTCATGAATAAACGAAAAGAAAATCAATTTTCAGCTGTTTCATGAATAATATGTTTGCTCTGGACTTCTTAATGAGATCCCCCTTTTGCTTGGCTTGTCGCACGCGGGAGCACAGAGCAGAGAGCACAATACACATCCCTTAAATTGCGCAGTCACGACGCTGCCGTCCTACTTGCATGGACAAATAGTTGAGTAATTTGCTCCAGTTACCACGTTGAGCTTCATCTTTCTTGAGATTCTGCAATTTCCGTCCTGCCTCTTTCTTTGTAGCCCGCATGAAATGTGGTATCACTACTGTTGGCCGCATCTACATGCCGAGATCGAAGGTCTAGGCCATATTTTGACACATAATGGAGTAGCTAGCATGAGAACCACTAGGTACTAGCATCTTTGGCAGAATTCCTGCGATGCTGGAGCGGATCAACCGTGTGTAGGGGCAGTTGAATCAGCAGCAGTGGCAAAAGACACACCCTCCAACCTGGAAGCCAGGCAGAAGTATTCTGAGTCACTAGTCTTGACGCCCAACTGATGCAGCGTCTGGCAATGCCTTGACCAAAATAGTAATATAAAGGTCCGGAACACGAGCGCCATGGCCAAGGAGTGCAGCTGACTTGATACTGTGTAGGCGCACCTCCTGGACAGCCAATAGGCTCACGAAACTTTGACTCACTTCATTGCCACACCTAATCATGGAGTGAAATTTGATCTTCTCCCGATGCACTGCCGGCTGGTGCTGAAAGTCGACTGGGTCATGGGCTGTCAAGCGACCAACCATCTCTGACCTACTGACGACCCATCACATGTTTTTCTTATCAGCGTGTACACCACGAATAGTCAAACAATAGTCCTCAAATCAGACTGAAACAGAAAATGTTTCTGATTAATGACATGGGATTGTGTTTTGATCAGATTCATACCTTGGAGTCTTGCAGCCGTGTAATCTGCCAGTCTCTGGAGATAACTCTGTTCTCGCCGTTGAGATTTTAGACTTGAAGATAGAACTGAATGAAGAAAAACATGCGTTGAAACTCTATCTGATGCTATATATCTACTGTAGGAATATTCAATATTGATCTGGCTCGCTGAGGTCTTGTGTTGTGTGGATCTGTTCCGATTTTGTACAGCGCCTAAGCAAAGCGGCCTTGCACAGGGCGTCTCCCGACATGGGAGCACGGAGCAAACCGTCTAAATAAAGATATGCCTTGGCAAAAGCCTGCCTGAATAAATGTATATCTAAATATCTGCCTGCCGGAGGTAAAAAGCTGTGATTGTAGGCCTATTTAAGCCCTCTCCCCCGTCATATCTGCTCAACACTCACGATCAGCCATACTCATCATCAGCCATACTCATCATTATCAATCATTTCGCTCCGTCACAACATCTAAACAACCGTCAACAACCGTCAAAATGTCTGATTACTCTGATTACTCTAATGGCTCTGATTCCTCCTCTAAGGACTCTGCATCCTGTGATATATGGGTCCCAGAGACAATTAAGCTGGTGATTATGGCAGCAAAAAGATTATCCGAGGATTACAAGAACGACAAGACAGAATTCAACAAGATGATTGCCTTCAAATGCGCACACAATGCAATCATCCTGGCCAGAAAAGATTCTGTCCTGAAAGACGAAGCTCCTTCCATCATGAAGGAGATTGCAGACTACTTTGATGATGCTGAGGACAAAGCAATACTTGATGGATTTTTAAACAAGGCAGAGATACGCCTGGTACCAGTGAAGTCGGAGCTGACCATTCATGACTATCTTTTGATCTCAAAGGGTGAGCCGTGGGGCTCTGAAGAACCTGTCAAAGCTAATGAATCAAGTGATTCAAAGGCAGTGATTGATCAAGCCAACCCAAAGAAGCTGGTGGTAGTGATTCATCAAGACAGATCAAAAAAGCTGGAGGTAGTGATTCATCAAGACAAATCAAAAAGGCGGGAGGTAGTGATTTATCAAGTCGATCCAACAAAGAAATTGGGGCCAATTATTCATCAAGACAAGCCAGAAAACAGAGCCCAGTGATTCATCAATCCAGAGGCTGAGCTCTGGGGCTCTGACGGGGACGATTTAGCTGAAGGATTCAAGAATGCACCTCGACCAACAGGTTAACCTTTGGATATGACTGTGGTCACAGGTGTCATACATCTCTGATCACGGACGACATACACTTCTGGTGACGGGCGACATACAGTCCTGATCACGGGCAACATACACGCTAGCCCTTTTATCTACTTGAATTTTGTCTCCTTTGTCAAATACAGCTGTTACTAGATAGCTTAGATACAGATTGTTAATGAAAGTGCGTCGCTTTTAATCGTATGGAAGCAAGGAGTAATCACAGTGACTGGCATATTCCCGGACATACACGGGCACTCAACATCGCTTTGGTGCTATCGAAAAGTCTGCGCGGAGCATAAAACATTTATTGATTCGTCTGCCATACTACTACTAATCCCTACAGATTCACAACACTCACATTCAGCACACCCTCGGCCTTTTGCAGGTCGTGCATGACCGTCTTGTCCACATTGCCGGCAATGCCCAGAATCATGAGTGCTTCGTCACCTGCCTGCTGCTGCTGCTTCTGCACGTCCGTTAGTGATTCCTGCGAGGGGCTTGACTGCAGTCCGTCGTCAGTCGGCGGCGTCGAGTCGCCGCGGAACTCGGCGCCCAGCGCCGCGACCTGCATGAAGCGAATGTTGATGCCGTGCGAGCCAAGGACGGTGCCAACGCCGCCAATTTTGCCAGGCTCATCGTAATTGTGCAAAATGATGAGAGTGCCCTCGGGTTGGAATGCGGCGCTGAAGCGACCAAGGCGCGAAATGTAGAGGCGCTTGTTGGCCGCATAGCCCTCGATGACTTGCGCGCCACCGCCGCTCTGGGCATCGGAATCGTCGTCGGGGTGCGACTTGAGCGTGACGAGGTTGGCGTAAAACTGGTTCTTAGCCGAGTCGTGCGCGTGCGTCTCGCTTATGGTGAGGCCCTTTTCTTTGGCGATCTGCGTGGCGTTGACAATATTGACGTTGGAGTCGCTGAAAGAGGCGACGAGGCCCTTGACGAGCGCGGCCAGCAGTGGTTTGGTGTTGGGTAGCCCGGCAAGCTCACCGTGGTAAATGAGCTCAAACTTTCGGCCGCCGACCATGTTGATCTTGTTGCCGGCAAAGTGCTGCGTGTACAGCTTGCCCATCTTCTCGACGAGGGAGACAGAGGGCTGCAGCTTGCGGTACTGCTCGGGTAGGATGATCGGGGCGTTGACGGCGCTGGTAGGCAGGCCACCGCGGAGAATCTCGAGGACCTGGGTGCATACATCCATGGATACATTTTCCTGGGCCTCGACAGTCGAGGCGCCGAGGTGCGGCGTGGCGACCACCTTGGGGTGCTGGGTCAGACGCGAGGCGACAGAGTCGGCCGTGGGAGGCTCCGAGGTAAACACGTCAAGACCGGCGCCAGCAATCCAACCCTCATCCAGAGCTTGCAGAAGAGCAGCCTCATTGTAGACTCCGCCGCGCGCCACATTCAATACCCGTGCCGTCTTCTTCATGGTCTTGAACTCGGCCTCACCAATGAGGTTCATGGTCGTTGCCAGCAACGGCGTGTGAATGGTCAAAAAGTCCACGATGGGCAGCATGTCGTGCAGGCCTGGGTACAGCTCTACGCCGGCCTGCTTGGCCATGTCTGGGTTTGCGTACGGATCGACGGCTACGACGTTCATGCCCAGACCTTTGGCCATGCTCGCGACGCGCAAACCGACTTTTCCGAGTCCGACGATGCCGAGCGTCTTGCGGCCGACTTCAATGCCGACTAGCTGGCCGCGCTCCCACCGACCGTTCTTCAAGCCGCCATCAGCGCGGGCGACGTTGCGCGCTGTGGCTAGCAGCAGCGCGACTGTGTGTTCGGCGGCGGCGACGATATTGCCGGCGGGCGAATTGACGACGATGACGCCGCGAGAAGTGGCGGCGGGCACGTCAATGTTGTCGACGCCGACACCGGCGCGTGCCACCACCTTGAGCTTGGCGCCCGCAAACAGCACCTCAGCAGTGACTTTGGTCTCGGAGCGCACAATAAGGCCCTGGTAGTTGGGGATGATTGCGAGAAGCTCTTCGGGGGCGATGCCCTGGCGGACGTCGACGTCAAAGTGGGGGGTCAGCAGCGCGAGACCATCCGGCGACACCTTTTCGGGGACGAGGATGCGGGGCCGAGAGGCCGGCGAGGGGCCCTCGGCGGGGTCTAGGGCTATGGGGGTCATCGAAGCGGCACCGGTGTTGGAGGTGAAGAAGTTATCAAACATAGGATAAAAGAAATAGGATGATGATGACCGGATTCTTTCTTCCGTTGGCGTTTTCAAATAGGGAAATTCTCTCAGACCCAATAGGAAGTAGCAGGAGCGATCGTCTGGTTCGTGGAGGGGCAAAAGCAAGAGAGGAAGGGGGCAAGGTCGGCTTTTAAATAAATTTAGTTTGACACGGCCGAATTCATCCAAGTCGCTGCCCATCGCAACTGCACATCCACCAGCCGGCCACACCTTGATGGGCGGCACCTGGAATCCCGCGAGTGAATCACATCCACATAGCCTTGTTTCGATGGAACCTTGAAGCGGGAGCCATGATACTATCCATATAGTTGTACAGCTTCGAAGGAGCTGGCCCCCCCTTGTGCCGGTTGAAATGGGCCACGTTTTGCGCTGCCAGCGGGTGGTGCAGAAAAGGATCAACGGGTACCTCAGCTTTGACCCGTCGCGTGGCCATGGGTATCCCGCAATTGCATTGTTGTACAGTTACTTACTCCATACTGCATTCCAGACGGGCGCGTAGCAAGTGGCTGTTAATCTGTCTCACTGTTCACCTGTCTCAACTAGTCGTTTGCGTGCAGAGGTAGATTTCGGACGGCATAATCTGGAACAAATCACAGCTCCGCATTGTAGCCACCCAGGCGGCCGTGACGATATGCAGCAGAGGTGGCATACAAGTAAGGCGAGCCGATGTCATGATTTTGCGGCAGACGAGGGATCCTGAATAACTTTTGTGATATTTTGTTGCTATCCAGCGTGTAGACCATCTTCTTACTGGCCAACGCAACAGGTTCTCGAGCCGAATCGGGCCAGGCAAAAGCATAGTTGTCCGCCTAATGTTACTGAGATCTACCTTTGCAACGCCACCTATTTGCAGCCCTGTTCTGGATGTAACCAAGGATGTTGCATGCAGCTGCCAGGCCGCACAAGGGAGGCTTTACCCGACGCAGACTTTGCTGTAAGTGAATGCGGGCGGGATGCAACTCTGTGCAAGTTGAGCCTGGGCAACTACAACCCCTCTTTTCGTGCCTCCCGCCTCAAATCCAAATTTAACTGACGCAATCTTGATAATCTCAAACTACGAATAATGCCCTCCCCGCGCTGTTCAAGACGGCATGGGGGCGCAGATGTGAGACACGATGGCTAGTTAGCGGCTCGCTAGTCAACAGCGGCCGTAACTCGCAAGAAATGAGCGCAATCACGCTCCTTTGTTCTCGTCTTTATTATTGGCAATGATTCCCGGCTGGTGCCCATTCCAAATGTCACGTAGATTCAACCAGCCTGTCCGTGTCGCGCATTCTCATCGGCACCGCAAGCTCGGCACTTGAACACCATTCCAACACCTTGCTGGCCTGCGGCAACTCCACAGCGGCGTGGCTAGTAAGCGTCGAAGCATATCGACAAGCTTATTTCGCAAACGTAAATCGGGCAAAAAAAAGAGGGTGCATGCAACTGCCGTGACAAGCTTACATTGTGCCGATCCCATTGGACGAGTGCCTGCCAAGAAGAACTATGCTTTTTTAAAAAAGAAACGAATATCACTACAGAGCTATTCTGCCTGGAGCTGCCTGTTTAGGATTGGACCGCGTGCTTGGATCCATACTTGTCGTTCTGGATCACCTCGACCCAGTAGCCATCAGGGTCGAGAAGAAAGGCAATATTCTTCATACGGCCATCCGTCAGCCTCTTCTTCCAGTTGCAACCCTTTTCTTCGAAACGCTGGCAAGCAGCATCAAGGTCGTCGACGGTGATGCCTTGTTTTTCGTGTTAGCGCATCTTTTTCATTCTTGCACTTTTGTCCAGAAAGTGATTTCTTGTTTCTTTTGCAGGGCGCAAGACTCACAGATGTGGCCAAAACCTTGGGGCTGGTCGTTGCCGTTGTGGTACTTGAAGGACTCGTCCTTTTCGGTACCATAGTTCCAGGTGAGCTCGAGCAGGCCTTCACGATGGCTCGTCTTGTCGTCGGTCGGCAGACCCTGGTCGGCGGGATAGGCGAGGAAATACAGGTTGAACCCAGCAGCTTCGGCCTCGTGCTTGCGAATCAGCGACATGCCTAGAATCTCTTGGTAAAATTTGAGCGACTTTTCAATGTCCTTGACGCGAAGCATTGTGTGGTTCTACATGAAGAAGAAATACATGATTAGTCGAATCTACGCCATCAAAGCTGGTTGATGCTCACCATGCGATAGGTACCGGGGTCCGTCTCGGTGACATTCTCGGTCTCCTCGACGGGCTTCTGGCCGATAATCTCGACCCAGTAGCCGTCAGGATCCAGGACAAAGGCAATGTGCTTCATGCGGCCATCGGTCAGCTTCTTCTGAAACTTGTACCCAGCGTCCTCGATGCGCTTGCAGGCGGCCTGCAGGTTATCGACACTGATGCAGGTGTGACCAAAGCCGCGATGAGGTTCTGTGTTGCCGTTGGCGACCTTGTAGTTGGGGTCGTTTTCGGTGCCATAGTTGTGTGTGAGCTCGACGATGCCCTCGCGATCGACAAACGAGTTGCCATGAGAGGCGGCCTTGGCGCCGTCGTACGCCAGAAAGTACAAGTCAAACTTGGCAGCGGGTTCTTGGATTTTTTTGATGACACTCATTCCAAGGAACTCGTAGAATTTCACTGCAGTTGTTAGATTGCCTGGGCAAGTCTGCTATGGCAGTTTGATTTTGACCTACCCGACTCCTTGGGATCCTTGACCCGGATCCTGATGATGCATTAGTCAACGGCTTGCCAAAGAAGGCAGATTCAACAACATGACCTACATGGAGTGGTTGAACTTGTATTTGCTGGTGTCGGTAGTGGTCGCCATGATTGTGAATTTACAGGCAGCTGCAAGGTGAAAATGGGGTCAGTGTGAGACACGGCCGATCTCGTATGAAGCCGGGCACACGCACCTGGTACTGATGACTTGGAGATGGGTTCAACAGGGCTAAGCAGTGAGTTTTGAATCAGTCGTAGTCGGTGACTGGCTCTTGAGGTGTTCATAAGTTGATGAAATTTGCTGCTTTGTAATGTCTGCTTTGTAATGTCGATGCAACTGGTGATGTCAACCCCCGCATCAGAAGCTCTGACTAGCTCGAGGTGCCCCTCCACAAGCGACTGCAGCTCTGAGGATAGGCGCGGCAAGACGCGGGACTATTGAGTTCTACCGGAATTCTACCACGATTAAGTTTATTGAATAACAAAGGTGTTCAGATCATGAGACTTGATTGGACATTTGTGCCAATTGTCACTGCCAGTAATAACACCAACACCGTAGATGTATGTAAGGTACTCCGTAATTACCTTACCAAAATAACTGAGGCCCCCACCATCTTAGCCCTGAGCCCTTTCGTCGCGGGATGCCGGCCAGCCAGTAAGAGCCAGTAAAAAGGCATTCAACGGCCAATTGACGCCCAAGTAAGGCCAGACGAAAACCAGTAAACGCGATTAAAGTTTGAGATGATGGCTAGAAGGAAGATCGATATGCAATTGTTCGGCTAGCTCACTCATATCGGCTCTTGTGTGGCTGTCAGTGACCCTCCACAAGCCACCCAGCTCAGCCTACAGCGACCTTGGTGGGCCAGCTTAGTGGATGCAATTACTGTCGTAGCGCCCATGGCTCAAGCTACCTACGTAAAGCCATTGAACCGTATTGTTGCTTTTACATCCTCGTCGTCTTGTTCTGCTCGTAGTTCTCTCAATCTCGATTCTTTGAACCTCGCCATCTCTCGGCACCAACAGCAAACTCGTGCGACTCGGTACTCTCCATGGCACCACCTACCCAGACCTGCGAGTGAGAGCACTGCTCTTCGCCATTGTCCGTTTCCGGAAGCCTGCTACTCTCGAAAGAACCGCAACGCGCTTTTGGCCCAATGGTCACAATCACAATCTCGTGTATCGTACCACAAGATTCGCACCCAGATTTTCGCCCTCCATCAACGCGTTCTGATAAACCCCTCAAAAAGAAATCTGAGCTCGCCTCCACTAATTGGCTGGCTACTGCTGCCCGGCCATGGACACCGACCCAGCGCCGCACGAGGCAACAGCAGGTGCCGAGCCTTCCAGGGTTCAGCAGCACCTGCTCGGCCGCCCTGCAACCCTGACCAAGTCAAGATCCCTCTCCGACGGTGGAGGACCGCCGCCCAAGCTCTCCCCGGCGCCGCATATTACCACATCGAATCGTCGCACCTCCAAGGACGACCACGACATTGACACCTTTTCCCACGCCGGCGCTGCAGCTGCCGCCACCACACTGGCAGACCATCCCTCCACACCAAAGCGGTCAGATGTTCGTGGCTTGTCGTCTCTGCACATGCAACAACGACAGCAGCCGCCGCCGCCGCTACGAATCTCGCGTGACTCTACACCTCCTCCTGCGGCCACTGGGACCAGCGCATATGGGAAGCCGGCTCCTCTGTCCCCCAAGCTCGACCACTCCCACATTTACGCATCTCCGACCAACATCCTTCCACGGCGATCACGAGGACTCGACTTCTCTCGCGCTGCCACGAGTCTACATCATTCTACCCTCGCCGAATCCTCGCCCGAGTCTTCGCCCACTGTTGGCGGCCGTGGAATGAACATACCCGCTAGGAGAAGGGAGTACAGCATTGGTGCTGAGCATAGCCTGCAGGCCTCCGCATCTCTGTGGCCCGTCGCGTCCGGCAATCAGGAGCGAATGACGATAAGCAGCTCCTTGGGTAGCACCCAGGCCATAGGCACTGACTCGTCGAGCTCCTCCGAGGACGATGACCTCATGGACGAGGACACGGATGAGGCGTATGCCACCACACCGCAGATATCGAGGACGGGTCCCGGAGGAGGGGGCAATCCGTTTGGGTCGCCGGTCGTGGGTCCTCTCGCCAGCTTTCAGAACCGCCAACGGCCGAGGAAGCATCCTAGGAAGAAGGTGCGCGGGCCACTCGGCCTTGGCTTCAACATTAACGCGTCGGCGCTCTCACGTTCACCCCCGGGTAATTCGTCGCGCGCGCGTCGGGAGAGCATTAGCTGGCAGGCGAACCAGCTGCACATTTCGAGCGGTGATGGCGACGATAGCGGCAGGAGCGATGTGGACGGGCCGTCTGGCGATGTCCAGCCCAATGTGACGCGAAGGGCTGTTACGCGTCGTGGAAATCTTTTAGTATGTGGGAGGCGGATAGATGTCATTTACACGTCTGAGTGCTAACCCGAGCCTAGCCGAAAACCAAGACATTTGCCCGCATCCGAGCCGCCTTGCTTGAAGAAGGTGCACCGGCCGAAGCAGAATTTCGTCGAGAAGCCGAAGTCGTCAAGCAAGTCCGCGAAAGCGATGTAGATCGCGATGCCCGCCCACCGACAAATACCTTTGACCTGTCGCAGGCTGTCAGCGCGCTATCGTCGCCCAACATGGTCAACCAAGACATAATAGAAGAGCCTGAGGAAGATTTGATGCGAGACTTGTCAACAGGCTTGTCCAGTACTTTTAAGCAACAACTTTTGAAGAGCAAGTCCAAGTCATTTTGGGACACGTTTTCCGAGTGCAGCAGCACTGGAGGTGGTGGGCGCGCTTCTCCGCCGCCACAGCCATTCATACCTCGAGAGCCATCCTCGGGTATGAGTGAAGACGCGGCCATGCATTCGCCCTCTTTTCCGCTTTTCTCAAACTACCAGGTTCGTACTCTGCCGAGCCCGGGATTAGGCACAGCCGCACTAACAGGTAATCAGCAATTGTCGCAAGCTCCTGCTATCGGTCCTCAACCCCCTTCTGCTGCCGAAATTACGCGCCGCATTAACAATAAGCGCCGGCGTGACGACGACCTCGACCCCGTGAGCTTCAAGCGGCGAGCTGTGAGCCCCGGCATGAGCGCGCACAACTCGCCCATTGTGCAGAGCCCCCTGCAGCGGGACAATATCCAATGGGGCTCCCGCCCGGGCAGCACCGGCGGTGATAGAGCCGGCAGCAGCGCGCAGAGCGACTCGGGCAGCATGGGAGGTACCACATCGGGCACGCCCAACGCCGGCGGCCGTCTGAACAATAACAAGGGCAGGGTGGGCTTCCAGGGCATGGTGGACGCCAACGACGCCATTATGCGCATGAGCATTGAGTAGTGAGCATCTTTCAAGTCTTGTTTCTTTTTTGCATTGTTTGGGATCAGCAGCCACAAAAATGAGTTGCTGCGTTGCATGACCTGGCGTTTCTGTTACTACTTTAGCACTATTTGCCATCTCCAACTCTTCAGGCAAAGCTAGAGTGACAAGGTTTGCTGTTTTCTTACTGGAGCTTTTCATCATTTTTTTTTTCGTAATAGGGAATACCATCAAATACGGCGTTTTTGTTATCCGGGCATGGTCGCATTTATGGTCTATAGCTCAGACTTTCCAAATATAAATAATTATTAACACTGTTTCGTGCTGTTTGGGATAAGGAGGAGCTATATTGGGATATGTCTGGTACCTTTGGTAGCTAGCGAGATGCGCAATAAACACAGCAAACGGTTTTGCCTCGCGGCGAAGATTTTGCTTGCAAGATTTAAGAATGGTAGAAAAGAA
The DNA here is from genome assembly GCA_030782805.1 of Aschersonia sp. MBC 622. NCBI lineage: Eukaryota > Fungi > Ascomycota > Sordariomycetes > Hypocreales > Clavicipitaceae > Aschersonia > Aschersonia sp. MBC 622. The sequence goes on along the minus strand of JARJPL010000369.1, from coordinate 91,294 downwards.
AGAAACGATGCAGTGTAGAATGTAGTCGTCGAGAACCCGGATATTTTTTTTCTCTTCAAAATAAGAACCAAACGCCATAATATATGCCAGACAACAAAACAGATGAGAACAAGAAGAGTTGTGAGACAAGGATTTTGCAGCAGCAGCAGCAGAAAACAGCAACACACACACAACCTCTTGTTTAATCGGCCCCGGTGCTGTCCTCTGGCACCGTCAGCGCGCCGAGCTTCTCGTCCAGCCAGCGCGCCAGCTCAGCCGCCCGTCTGCGCAGCGCCACGACCGACGTCGACGCCGCTGCGCCCACAGCCGCGCCCCCCTCATTGTTCGCCGCCGTCGTCGCTGTCGCCGTCGCCGTCGTCGTCGTCGCTGTTGTCTGCTGCTCGCCCGGGTTCGTCAAGCTCTCCGTCTCGCCAGCCGTCGCTGTCGCTGTCGTCGGCGTTGCGCTGAGCAGGTCCGCGCTTTCTAGCGCCTGTGTGACCGCCGCCACGGAAGCATTCGTCGATGTTGGCGTCGCAGCAGCGGCAGGCGTTGGTGAGGAAGAAGAAGAAGTAGCGTCCTGCGAAGAGGACGGTCCGACGCAGACGAGTAGCAGCCCGCATTTAAGACGGCGAATGATGACGGTGCCGCCGCTGAGCTGCACGGTTATGGTGACGGGTCTGATGGGTGCGGTAGCGGTAGTGGCGGCGGCGGTGGCAGCGGCAGAGGCTGGAAGCGGTCGCTGCCCGTCATTGTCATCGTCTGAGCCGTGCGCCGTCTCGTCGTCGTCGTCGTCTTCGTCGTCGTCGTCGTCAACCACGCTGCTGGTGGAAGACGAAGAGGGCGAAGCTCCCGTCGGCAACGGCGGAACGGTGGAGGAGGATGTTGTGGTGTGGATGGCGAGGAGCGAGGCGGCGACGGTGGCGTGCGTGCGCAGGACGGCGACGGGCTGATGCAAGGAAGAGGCGTGCGCGAGGAGCTTGCCGTGGTGCGTGGTGAGGAGCAGCGTGGGCAGAGAGGGTGACGTGTGGGCGCGGAGAAAGGCATTGAGGCGCTTGGTGAGTAGCAGAGGCGTGGCCTGCGGGAGGGCGGCCATGGTGGTCGGGGGGAAGTTTGTGTCGATAACCTGGGAGGGCGCGCCTGGCTTGGGTATGTTTGAGGTGTATTGGAGCTGATGACGGGCGGAATTGACTCGGCGCGAGCTTGATGGTTAATTGTGGAAGCTCGATCAATGTGAGAAACGACTGTGCAGTGTGCGGGCGTGGAAGAGGAAGCTTTGGAGGAGTGACGCCTGGGGAGCTCTTGTGGGTGTGTGTGTGGTTTGGGAAAGGTTTGGAAGGTGGGTGAGGCTAGTGAGCGGGCACGGCACGGGATCAACTTGGCTGCAAACGTCCGGATTGGGTTCAGTGTGGTGCGACGGAGGCAAGCTGTGGCCACATGTAAAATAATTCTGCCATTTTTATATACATGTCCATTAGATTCTTCCCAACTGTCATGTGCTAGGTAGAAGTCCTCGGTTTCTTTTTTTCTTTCCTTTTTTCGATTTTGCTGTTCTTACTGTGCCGCTTCAATCTACTAGATTGAGAAGATAGACCGAGGTCTGCAAGTCTGAGGCGCTGCAATACAAGACCAGAATCCGCAATTGATCGATCTTTCGACTAAATAGCTCCTTTTCAAGAAAGGGCGTTTATAATTAGTCTTTTGAGTGCCTACCAGCCCAGAAACTACGATGCCCGACCGTTGATCGCTCCGCGGTGTTAGAGCTTACCGGAAAGCGGAAGGCGTTTCCAATCACAGCGATTGACTCTGCGACAAGCATTTTGGTTCTCAATTGCACGATAGTTATACTAATATGGCGAGCCAAGGCAATGATACCCATTTACATAAGGCTCATTGATGAAAAGACAAAAGATACTAAAAGAAAAATAGAATTGCCTCTTCGTCGCAATTAATGTCAACAGCGCAAGGCAACAGCGCAATACCTCCCGCTCGTAACCGCTTCGACTCCTTCTATAGACTGATGGGAAACTTGTTTCTGAGACCTTCGCCATATTTATAGAACAAGAATGGAATCGGGCAGAACGCCAGAGTAATAAACGCCAACAAGCTGTTGCCCCAGCCGAGGCCCAAAGCCTCGTACATTGCTGGCCCTGCAAGAGGCAGCAAGGCACCAAACAAGCTGCGGAGTACGGTGTTAGCAGCCAGTGCTGATGCTGCGGCTTCGGCTCCAAATGCATCCACTAGATACAATTGGGCAGGCATGAGCGTCAAAAAAGCCCCGAGTCCAATGACAAGGGTACCCAGGATCGGGACGATCCAATGCGTGACCTTGTCTGCACTCCATCCGTACCAAAAGAAGCCAATCGGTATAACTGGTGCAGACCACATCATGAGAATCAGTCGAAGTTCAGGCCGCTCCAGCTTTCCCTCGCGTGGCTGATGCAAGAGTTTGTCGCTAAAAGCGGCGAACAAGACGATACTAACAATCATGCCAATGCTAAGACCCAGGTATGCGAGGCCAGAAGTTTCGGTGGCAAAGTGGTAAGTTGTTTCAAAGACTCCAGGGAAAGTAGTGAAAAGAAGGTAAATGAGGCCAAACATGAAGGCTGTGTAAAGGGATAAGAGAAAAACCACGGGAGAAAGGAAAAGCATCCTGAGGGGTCGGATGGAAGCGCGCGCGAGGAGTTGAGTTGGTGTGCGTTTCTTGTCAAGAGTTCTCGCCTGGAGGAACATGTTACCAGTAGCCTTCCGCAATGACGCAGCTTTGCGTTCGAGAAGAACAGGTTCGAAAGTCTCCCTCATCAGGATCAACGCAGTCACGGTGACGATGCCGGCCTACATTGCATTGCACAGTTAGATATATGACGCAGTTAGCAAGTTGAGCTCATCTTTACACACCAAGATCAAAATTATCCAGAACGTCCAGCGCCATCCCAGACGTTCAGTCACGAAGCCACCAATGACTGGGCCAATTACTGGCCCGAGAAGTGGTCCGAGGGCGAATAGGGCCATGGCCTTTCCACGTTCGCTCGCGATGTAGAGGTCCGCAATCGTTCCTCCACCGACGACCATCGGAGCAGATGCAGCACAGCCGCAAATAAATCGGAATACGAGAAACATGGCCGTGTTTTTGCTGAGAGCGCAACCAATCGTAAAGGCCATGTAGACAGCATTGCAAGTATGGTAGACGACGAGTCGGCCGTAAAGCTCGGACATTGACGAGAGGAATAAAGGCCCAAAGACGTATCCAAGAATGTAAATTGACACAGTAAAGGATGCGACAATGTTGCTAGTAATGCCAAACTCTTTGACTAGTTGGGGAGCGCCTGGGGCAAACATGACGGCGGCAAGATTCCTGAAGAGATAGTCAGTACGCAATTTTCAGTAATATTAAGTGCGTGAAACTCACGAGTAGAGGGTGAATACACTGATAATCAGGACATGCATCTGCTTTGTGCCCTTGGTCCAGTTTCGTGGATGCGCAGGGTCTTTGGGGCCGTCCCAGTCAACGCCGTCAGGCTCAGCTGACTTTGCTACAGCTACCGTGCTCGATGCACGATCTTCTGGGTCCATAGTGTATTGTTAGGAGAAAGGTAAGAAGCTGTCTGAGGTATGGGTGTATAAGGTTGCTTTGAAGATGATGAGATGTGCCTGCTCAGGTAGTCGTAGGGCCAATGGTAGATGTATGGACGATGATGTTTGCAGAGTAAGGACGAGGGTAAAAAAATATTTAAAAAAAAATGCGAATTTACAAAGCTTAAGTATCTAAATGGATGAGGTTCAACAGCCTTGTTTACGCGGTGCTCCGCGATACTCCGCGGCGCTTCTACCAGATAAGGCTGTATGTATCCCATGTTCAAGTTGGGCAATGTCTGCTGTCCCACCGAGACATGACAAAAGACAGTAAATGCTCGAATAGATGCTACTAAATACACCGATACTGCAAGGCGAAGCAAATATTTTAATCATAGTTTCGGTACAGCTCTGGGCGTGCGCCGGCACCACTGGCGCTTTTCTGATGGGTAACTGGTTAGTTACTTGGTGGTAGGTCCACGATTCAAAAGTCAGTAACCTCTGTGGAATGGCCATTCGGTATCACGTAAAAAAAAACTGTTTCTATTATCTGTATAATTATCGACTATTATTCACCTCTAACCATGGACACTATTAGCTGGCTGTTAACGCTGCTGACTTCCCGATTGACTGCCTGGTTGACTAGCTGTGGACGCTGTTGACTAGAATTACTGGTTAGCTGCCTAGCTGTCATTGAACCAGCTACGTACACAGTTGCCTACTCGATCATTTAAATATTAAATTACAATACGCACGTTCTGATTTCGTTTTGTCTTCACCTATCCCTCTGACAGTTTGGGAGGAAGTCCATCGCGAGATCCACTGCAATTCAGTACCCCAAAGGAACCTTGCACCTGTCTTAATTCTATGAATATTTAATGTATTATCCTAGTATCTTTCTACGCCACAGGTAAGCTACAGCCGCAACATCTTGTACTGGGATCAAGTAGTTGTTAATCTTGTCCTCTAATTGGTCAGAACCCCTGTAAGTGGCTTTCACCCTCCTCCCAAACTGTCAAAAGGATCGGCTGCCGTATCCGCGGAGGTTCGGAGGTGGCGTTGGTCATTTGCTTCCGTCTGTTGAACAAGCTCCTCGAGGCATTTTGAATCATCTCGCAACAGAAAATAGGTTACGACTTCATGGTAGAGCCGCCATGGTCGATAAAATGGATTCACGAGAGCAACCGCGTGAGAATCTGCGTGGCCATTTAGAAGCGCCGCTTTGCAAACTACCAACATCTTCTTCACGGCGCCGGGACAAGCCACAGCTCAGCTGCAACGCGTGTCGGAGACGCAAGTAAGCCAAATCAGACTCTCACGAGCTTCATTTTACTATGTCGAGCCTTTCTTTGAATCTTGCTTTTTTTGTACTTATTCCCGCTCACTAAAAACTGCCCATCCTTGCATCGTGCAAACTCATACCTTGCCCGCCGGCTGACGCTCTCGCTGAAGAATACGCTGCGATCGCATGCTCCCATGCAGCAATTGCTCGATACGGGGACTTGGGTCCTCGTGTGTATATGCTCATACAATGGCGCCAAGTTCCTCTACTGCGCCAAATGATGCGGCCGAGGACCAGGCTCCTGCAAGTATGCAGGATCGCATCAACAAATTGGAAAGCCTGGTCTTGGATCTGATGCACCAGACTAGCCCAAGCTCTTGTATGTTTTTTGTTACGTCGCCGTCTTCTTTGTGTGATGTGGTCTCTTCAACCAAAGTCATCAGCTAATGCTACTCAGCTACAACGCCGATGCCGCCTTTACCTCCTGACCAAGGTTGCCAGTCAGGCGCGCATTCTTCGCGATTAGATGCAGAATCAAAGACTGTCGGCGTTTCCGCATCATTTCGCGATGTGTCGCCCTCACCTTCAGATTATGGAAGCTTCAGGCATACAGAAAAGATTGTCAGCTACGTCAGCAGTTCACACTGGGCTGCAGTGCTTGACAGCATCGTCGATCTTCGTAACCATCTTTCACAGGAGGAGGATACCATCCTACCAGTCCCGGAATTGACGCGAGCGAATTCTGAAATAGTGAAGCCGCAGCTATTCTACAGCGGGCAGTTGGACGACACAGTTGCCTCAATTATCAGTAACCTACCTCCTCGTCCTACTGTTGACCGGCTTCTATCTCGTTATTTCAACGACCTTGATATTGCCCCTGGTAAGCATGTGTAGAGTCTCTGAATTCATTTGCCCCCTTGTTTAACAACATGTCACAGGCGTTGTCCACAGCGGGCAATTCCTCGTCGAGGTAAGTAACTACTAACACTAAATTTGGCGCTGCTGCTGTGCTCTCACGCATTCGACATGAAGAAAAGGGCGCCGACTAATTCTATTACTAGTACGAAGAGTTTTGGCGCGCCCCGGAAAGTGCATCAGTCGCATGGGTAGGTCTCTTGTTCAGCATCATCTGCCTGTCGACGCATCTCCAACAAACATGCCCAACGCAGCCTGGCCACGAAGGCGAAGGTTCACAACTATCAGAGAAGAATCGCCTGATTGATCTCTACAAGTCACAATCCATAAAGTGTCTTATTCTTTGCCGATGGACAGAAGGCGGCCCTCATGTTTTAGAAACCTTGATACTTTACTTCCTGGTCGAATGTTTTCACCTCAAGGACATGAAAATTGGGATATGGGTCTTGGTGGGCAACATTGTACAAATCGCGATACACATGGGCTATCACCGAGATGCGAAGCATTTTCCATCCATCTCACCTTTTGCGGGTGAGATGCGCCGACGAGTCTGGGTCATGATTCTGCAGCTGGACTTTAGTGTGTCATGGCAGCTCGGCCTGCCGCGACTCGTCAGAGAGCAGCACGCAGACACGGAAAAGCCAAGCAATCTGTACGACATGGATTTTAATCTCAGCACAGCGATATTGCCGGCATCAAGACCCGAGACTGACGTCACCCCGACTCTATATGTTCTGGCTAAGCTGCGTCTGCTTGATGTCGGGGCCAAGGTTGCCGATTTAGCCACCGAACCTCGACCGCGCGCATATTCCGACATTTTGAAACTCGATCAAGAAATTGACAAAGCCCAGGACAAACTACCGCCCATTTTCAAATGGACCGGGCTCGCACTCAATGTTTCCTCCCAGATCATGATTCAACGAATCTGGCTGGAAGTCATCTGCCAACAGCTGCGAATCGTCCTGCACAAGAAGTATTTAGGTCTTGTTCAGCCACAGCACCAATTCAGACACTCAAAGTCGACATGTTTAAATGCAGCAATGAAAATATTAGAGCTGCAGCGGCTGATTGACCAGGAAACCCAGACAGATGGCCTGTGGTACCAAGGTCGCTGGAGAGTATCATCCGCATTCAACAACGACTTCCTCCTAGCTACGAGTGTTCTTTGCTTTTACCTAAAGACCTACGATAAGCTGCCGAAAGGAAGTTTGGATGACAGTCCGGCGGATGTCACTGAACAGACTGCGGATTCCGACAGCATTAAAAAGTCTTTGCAGCAGGCACAAGAGATTTGGACTCGCCAGTGCGCAGATTCAAAAGAGGCCAAGAAAGCTGTCGCAGTCTTGCACCACGTTCTAGGGCCCATGGGCGTTAATTCACAGCTGCAATCGGACTGCGATGGGCAAAACATTTCAGGTCATTCGTTCCTGTCAACTACGGCCATTTCGCACTTTTCAGGTAAGTACTGTTGTCATGTCCTTCGTGGCAGGGCTACAAGCAGTAAGTATCTGACTGACAACTGGCAAGGATTCGATTTTAGCGATGCGACTTTTGGTTCAGTTGACGGATTCAATTGGCAAGGATTCGCGGCTGATCTGATCCCGAGCAATGAACATTGAGCCGGTGCAGGCGATATGTAGCAAAGAGACTTTGCGGCTTGATCAAATTTGATCTGGTCGGGTTATAATCATGCGTTGATGAGTTGTGCAGACGTCACCGCCACCAACCCGGACCTAGCACCTTGTCGGGGTCCTCGTCGGCGCCGGCAGTCAAGGCGGCGGAGGCACGGGTTATATTTGGACTTGGGAGGAATGACTCTTACTATACGATTGTTCAAATTAATCAACGACATCTTTGATTTTGCGTGTATAGTAGAGGGGTAGACCTCGTCGCCTACCGCCATCTGTCTTACTATGTATGGTTGCGCCATATAAATTCAGACGGAAGAGCAGAGCCGACCGCGGCTTGACATTACTTGAGCTATACCCCTGACTAGCATTAATTTTGTCAAATATTCTGGCCCCACCTTGAGCTGGGTCTGCGGCCCCGTCCGCTGCGGGGCCGGACCGGCTGCCCGAGAAGCTTTCATATTGCCGGATATTGCTTCGGGAGAGAACTCACCTTCCTAAATAGGGCAATTGTTGGGATGATGTGCCTATTGCGGGGTGCACAGCCCTATAGTCAGTCATGGTAGTGATATGCGACGAATCATGCATCATGTATTATGTACATACATAATGTGGATATACACAGCCCTGCTCGCAAAAACACAACAATCGAATGAACCAGTTCGCCGATGAGGCTCGCAAGTGTCCTCGGCTCTGCCGGAGAATGTAACCCCCCCCCCCCCCCATGATACTTGTCCTCATGCGCACAGCCTTGCTTGGCAGGCTAGGGCTCTACGGCAGTACATGGGCAAACCGTCTCATAATGAGTTAAAAAAAGGTACAAAACAGCGGGAAAGCATATAACAAAAAACGGATATATACAAGAAAGAGGTCTCTGTAGCGAATATATATTTTTAGTCCTCCGCAGTGCGCTTTGTATAGCTTCTTTATATAGTATTTTACCTTAAAACCACCATCAACCGTCCTTTCAAATTGCCCCGAATAATCCCTCAGTAATTCTTTAGGGTGTTTTCATCGTATAGATAGTACTATTTAAATTAGTTCTACTGAAGCCGGATACGAGTTACGAGGAGACGTTTTGAAACAGCTTCTGCCGTCGGCTCCACCCGTCGCCTCGGAGTTATGCTATAAGCGGGTGCGTACCGTGCGTACCTGGCTACGAACTTCGGGCCCTCAAGGTTTGGACCTTGAGTCTTGGCGTGATGCTGTGCTCAAGTACCTTGATGACTGGTCTTTGGACGGCCGGCCGCATGGCAATGGAAAATATGTTTTCTCGGTAACCTAGAGACAAATGTACTTGGTATTTATGGTTTTGGGCACCTGCAGTGTTGGGGCGATAATGCAACAAAACGGGCTGATCCGGGAACCTTGGTGTAATTGCCATTTTGGTAGCAAATTATGGACAGGGAACACTCGCTAATGAAACCAGACGATCCGGGTTAATTGCTGTTTCCAAGACTAAATTGTTGCCCTATAAGCGACTTACGTACGCCCTGGTGTCAAATTGAACCTTAAATTTGGAGAATGCTGGACTTTAGTACCTTTTCTCCGAGTTTATCGTGGGAATTATACCGGTATGATTTCCCACTCTATATACCTTGACGAGTCATGCGTGTACAGTCAGGTGAGGAACATGATGCCATGCGTTACAACCGTGATAGCCGCAACTCAATGTCCACGAACAAGATCGGATGGAACACCCGCTCGGCAGATGGCAACTATTCAAAAATACCCAGCAGCTCTAGCCATTATCCTACTTTCTTGTAGATGACTCGTAATACCCAGCTAGACAGGGCAATAGGCGGAACCCTTGAGCCACCAACCCTAGCTAGCATGGAGATTATACTTGGGGACTGATTTAGAAGCTCATGCTCAACTTGTCACAATAGACACTATCCGTATGATTATTCTGGCTGCCCGACGCTTCCGTTCCGAGTGATGCTCCAATGTATTGGTTTTTCCTGCTGTTTCAAAGAAAAGTAGACTACTTGGTGATGTAGTCTTTAGATTGACTTCATTCTTGACTGCCTTTCCTATAAAGCCTCGCCTCCCACCACGCTTTGTTTCCTCAGTCATCAAAAACAGCATCACTCATTACTTACCTGCTTCCATCTCTTCAGCTCCATACTACTATAGAACTGCACAATGCAGCTCACTCATTTGTCTCTTGCCCTCGGGCCTGCTCTGCTTCACATGGCAGCAGCTGCACCGGCCGACGAGCCTCTGGGCAACCAGAATACGAACGAAGCTTATGGCCTTTTGACCAAAGGGCAAGGGTAAGCGGCTCTTGAAACCTTTCCTCGCCCAAGCTGCGAAAATGCTAACTCGGAACCAGCTACAACACTTTCCTGGAAAAGGGCAGAATTGTTGACGCCGTCATCTGGCCCAAGACCAAGAAGAGAGCTGATTCAGATGCACCGGAGAACACTCAAAACGAGATTGGTTTCGACTTTGTGCCTCCCACCACCGGCTTGGACGACTTTGCGGGTGTCGATGCGGCGGAGTACTTTGAGGCCCCCAAGCCCGAAGAGGTCGAGGCCCGTATCGCTGAAGAGTTGAAAAAGTTGAAAGAAGAGAAGAGGAGGAAGAAAGAGGAAAAGAAAAAGTTGCTTGCGTCGAATAGCCTGCAGTCTCGCGCCGAAGACCCAAGCTGCCCAGGCACGGTGCACAAGGAGACCAAGTTTATCGAAGACTACAAGTATGTGACCGCTACATCGAGCTTCGTAGAACTAGGACTAACATGTGTTGCATTGCAGAACCTACCTGAAGACTCTCGGTATTGGCGGTGGCGCCACCATCTCAGGCTGGGGTCAGAGTGCTTCTGTCTCTGGTAACTACCTGGACCAGGCCAAGGTGAGTATACTGAACGTGAGATTTTTCAACTTGCATGCACTAAGACTAATATCTATGTGTAGTTCAACAAGAACAGCTTGACATATATCGCCGTTATCAATGTTGACAGACAGAACACTGAACCTGGCGGATTCCAGTTTAACACGGCGAGATACAAGCCTGGAAGATTTGCCAAAGACTTTGGTGACCGCTGGATTCATGGTATGCTCTCCGGATGTCATTGCCATCTCCTGACTTGTTCGTTAACCATAATAAAAACGATTAGGCTTCAAGACTGGTGGCAGGATGGTTGCTCGCGTCACGTTTACTGCCACGGATGACACCAAGTCAACGGACCTCAAGGCAAAGTAAGTTTTGCCGCATTGCAACTGACAAACAATACTAAGATTTTTTTTTTCCATTTAGTGCCAAGACGGCATTGAGCTTCTGGGGTGTCAAGGGTGACTTGACCCTCGACGTCAAAAAGGGCATGGAAGAGGTTAACAAGCACACTACTGTCGAAGTTTCACTCTTCTACCAGGGCGAGCTGGGTGCCATTATGAACAAGGAAAAGTCCCCCAAGGACATTTCCTTTGGATCTGCAGAATCAGTACTCAGCCAGGTTAAGACGTGGGCTGACAAGTTTGAGGACTATGTCTGCAAGCAAAACTTTGCATACGGGTAAGACATGGCTGGATTTACTACTGATGGCTAAAAGACCTATTAACCGCTTTATTAGTCCCCTTCTGGATGAGTACGACGTGGTCCCAGGCTTCAGTGACCTAGACGACGTGGAGGTTCCTGATTACGACTTCGTGTCTCTCTATGTACGTTTTATTCCGTACTGTACCTGTATACTCGTACTAACACATGATTTCAGTCTATTGAGATTCTGTCCCTTATGGTCAAGATTGAAGAGCAGAAGAATATCCTAGTCGCTTGTAAGTCTCCCACTCCAACTTCATGATTGGGGCCATCAAATGCTGATTTTTTTTTCCTACAGCCAAGGAAATCGACGACACCAAGAAGAGTGAAATCACGAGGGACGCCCTCCAGATGATCGGTGAAGGCAAGAAATGGGTATGCTAACAACCTTGTGCACCACATATCACGATTGCGCCTTGTGCTAATCCCTCCGGTACTAGGTCAAATCGGCTGGTCAAGACCCGGAAAAGGCTGCTCCAGAGGCCGCGAAAGTCATGACATCTCTTGGCACCAATTTTATCACCAAGTACAAGGCAGACGTGACCTTGGCGCTCAAGGTCAATGATCCAGCCGGCTTTGCGAAATGCAAGAAGCTTGCGAACCAAAAGACTGTAGAGTGTGTCAGAACCCACGGCAAATCTCAAGAAGGTCAAGATGTGTTTGAGTTTTGCGCCAAGGTAGGCAAGGATACGATGGATCAGTGCAGAGCTGGAACTCTCTAAGTATATATCGGCTAGCTAGCTGGAGCTTTGACATGATTGTCGCAAGGCGACTAGGGATCCGAGAGATACGCACTTGGCAAGACATCCGTATTATGAAGGCCTAATCAAATTGAAAGCCCACTATCGGTTATTTCTAGATTCCTATACAAAGTGATTGTGATTGATCGTGTTGATGCTGCTATTTGAGTGCGGGCAGACGGGCTATGGCTACATTTCCATCGAAAAAGTAGCCATATGTCCTCAGCAAGCACAATTACGCTCTCCAGTGACGGCTTCAACCCGATGACTATCCAGTCAAAAGCCAGTCAATTATCGCCAGCTAATCGTCAACCAGTCAACCATCAGCCAGTCAATCGACAGCCAGTTACCTAACAGCTAATCAATCAACAGCCAGTCAACTGACACAGCAGTTAATCAGTAGCAGTTAATCATCAGCCGCCAGTCAACTAGCTGCTGGTTTGACTGACTGCTAATAAAGTAACTTGCTGCTGATAGACTGGCTGCTCCTGACGGATGTGGCTAGCCAAACGTCTTCGTCTGGCCAAATCCAGGCATCTGTGACGGGGCTGCCGAGCGTCATTTTGCCAGGCAACTCTACCGGTTCTTCAGCTGATAGCAAGCTCTTCCAAGGCGTAGTGGGCGGGGTGGCGTTCTGCGGGTTGCTCGGCTTAGGCATATTTCAACTCTTCAGACGGCGCGGGACAGCTCGAGCAGTGTCGTGGCCATTTGGAAAGCAGAGGACAGGCCGGTTGGATGGGACTCGTATCTCGCGGCCTATTGATACAGTCAATAGCCTAGGCTGGAACTGGCTAACGCCTAGATAGTCGCGTCTGAGCGTATTGTCGTCCTTTACACCATGATGTTGATGACCAACGCGGATGCAAGTGGCCTACAGCCTGATTTGCCTGTATTGTGAAAAAAGCCAGCTCAAAAAAACGAAGAGTATGTGGGAAGCAGTGGAGACTTTTGGGACCAATGGCGTACTTCGATCAACAGTAGCGTTAACTATTACGATAGTAAATATTTATCTTCGACTGGCTTTCGATCATGGGTTGGTTACTCGCTCTGCGCTGACAGTGAATGTGATCCTAAAGAGGTAGCGCATCGCTCAGGCGGCATAGTTACTGCATGTGTTGCAGCCACCAGCTGCATCCCCAAATGCAGCCCTCCCATTGGCTCAAATCAACGTCAGACCCACTATTGTACTTAGATCAGTTACTGCAGGCAAGAGCTCGCAACACAACAACAAGCAACGAACACCAACCAAACCAACCCGTGATACGTACGTTATACTTCCTGACGGGACCAACAGCATGCTTTCACGAATATTGATTTTCAGCGTTCTTTTCTAGCCGCCATTCTTGGCCCGCCTCCCTTGGACCGACGCGCGAGCACGCATAGAAGTGCTGCGGCCCAGCAGCGTGACCATGCTCGCACTCATGGCCACCTCGCCGTGGAAACGTACCCTCGCCAAACATCCAGCGTGTGCTCAATTTTTTGGCTCGATGATCTTCTTGGGCAAATCAACCAGACGGAGAACACTTGAGACGCAGCGAGGTCAATGCGCTAGCGGAGAGCATCGCTAACAACGCATGGGAGGATGAAGTAGCCGCCGAAAGCACGAGACGGCCAGAGAGTGGCGAGAGCATGCAGTCTCTGGAGCAGCGGCTGATAGAGGAAAATGCCGAGCTACAAGAGAGGCTCGACAGCGTGCGGAACCGCTTCGCTCGTCTGTGCAATGCAATGAAAGTGGCCATACAAACACACACCCACAAAGATGGTCGTCGTCGTCAAGTATAAATCAGATGGTGATGCGAGTTTCAATCCAGAACATGGCGCCAAGTTTACTCGGTATATAAACACACTTGGAAACAACGAGATGGACGGCCAAAGGATGACAGATGCGACCGTCAATCAGTTACCGCCGACTGCGCCGTCTGGGCAGAATCTCTTCGTGGAAAAACATAAGAGTAGGAGAAAAAACAACGCAGCAGTGAGCGCCACAGCACTGTCGTGTCGTGAGTTACCTTCAACGCGTGGGTCGTTGGTTCCCAAGGCCTGGAGTGAGGCCAACGGCTGGAAACCCGTCAAAGAGGCTGGATTCGTTGGCGCTGCGGCAGTGCGTCCTCACACCAATGACCGTTTTACGTGTCTGCGGACTGCGCACAAGGCAGCAATAGCCTTTGGTGGTTTAGAGTTGCTGCTTGTCTCGCTACATAGGGTACAGAGCTAACGTGTTGTGATGGTGGCTTTGCATTTCGTCGCTCGCTGGCCGAGCCACCACACACAAACTGACTTTTTCCCAAATTCATCATCATCATCATCATCAGAAGCCTCAGCCATCCGACTTTTTATCCACTCAAACATTGCAGTCATCGTCGCCATCGACAGATCTCACAGCTTTGCTACGCTATTCCTTTTTGCTATGCTACAGATGCCAAGACGGCGCCCGTCCTCGTGCCGCCGCGGGCTGCAAACGCCACGAGCACCACCGCTTTCCGAGGCCGACTTCAAAGAGCAATACGCCTTCAAGCCGTCGTGCAACATTTCTCTGTACGGGGAAAACCTGTCCCGCTATCGGCCGGGCGGCTACCACCCCGTATCCCCAGGCGACACCTTCAAGGATGATCGATACGTCGCTACGCGCAAACTCGGCTGGGGCGATTCATCTACCGTCTGGCTGGTCAAAGACGCATTGTATGCTCCCTTTTCCTTAATCCATCCCTCTCACTCTCTGTGTCTTTCTCTTGCCGCAACTCTCTTCATCTTCGTTTGCTGACTTGATGCACACAGCCTCGATCGGTGGGTCGCCCTCAAGATCTTCATTGCCGAGCTCAGCACGTCAAGACAGCCAGTCGCCGCCACCAAGGCCCTGTGCTGCCGCAAAGACACCGCCGAGTTGGTCCCAGCCCTCTACGACAGCTTCTTCCACAGGGTCCCAACGGCGTGCATCTGTGCCTAGTCATGGAGCTCCTCGGTCCGACTCTCTGGAATCTCATGATGTACTTTACAGATATGTGCGATCGCATCCACCCGGAGGATGTGCTTAGACTTACGCGGCAAATCTTGAGCGGCGTAGCTACGTTTCACGGGGCTGGTATCGCTCGAGGAGGTAAGTATCGCGATCAAGTCATATCATCATTGCGCATCCCCTCTCCATCTGCTCCCCGTTTCTTCATCCGCCCCTCTCCTGATTTGCCCCCGGACGGCAGCTAACCTGCAGCACACGCGCCAGACCTGAATGGCTCCAACCTCGTGTTTACCATTCGTAACCTCGTAGACGACGATGCGCTCTTTGAAGCACTCGGAGAGGAGAGTCTCAAGATGGAGATCGTACGCAGGGACGGCGCGCCGCTCACTGCCCACATGCCACGCCAGTTCCACGACACGCCCGACTGGCACAGCTGGGTCGATGAGGACGAGGAAGACCTGCGCTTCGTCGGTGTTGACGACTGGTTTCGCACCACCGATCGTATGCCCAGCAGCGACGCTCTGAGGGGCGCGTGTCCTGCGCCGGAGGTGCTGTTTGAGGAGACGTACGACTACCGTGCGGATCTCTGGCACGCCGGCTGCGTTGTAAGCCCCCCTCCCCGCGCCACCGTCGACGATCGAAGCGTAGTCGATATGTTTGATAGCCCATGTCGAGCGAAACGAAAGATGAAAAAAGAAAAGATGGGTGTAAATGAACGCCGCGCTACGCCTTTCTTTTGCGTTCGCCGCGCTCGGCGTGGGACACGAACATATAGGACGGCCGGGGTTTTGACTGACAATTTCCGCTTTTAGATACACGAACTCATCTTTCAGAACTGCCCCCCCATGTACATGGGCAACGATCAGTTATACATTACCGAAATGATTGGCTTCGTTGAGGGCCTGCCGCCTGAGTGGGAGCCCGCGTGGCGATGTATCCGCGCGACGTCCGCCCCTCCCCCTGAACATCGTACGTAAAGTCAACCTGAGAACTTTCTTTTTTGCCGCCCTCTCTGGCTGACAATGATAGTGCTGCGTCACCACTCGCCAACGGTAAGCTTCGAGCAGAGTTTCAAAAACAAGGTGCCGGAGGCCGAACTCACGCAGCTGCTCCCCGTCATCCGCGGGCTGTTGAGGTTCCGCCCTCAAGACCGAATCTCCGCCCGCCAGGCCCTCGCTCTTCTCTTGTAATTTTTACGCGACGAAAGAGCCGAGCGCGAGCAGTATCTTTCGGGGTATTACGTTGTGAACCTGTCTACCGTCGGGCAATTTCGGCACCCCACCCTGTAGGCGCAGTTGACAATCGGGATAACTGACGACCTTTTTCTTCTCACTGACGATTGGCGATTTTCGCTTTTCACAAGCAGACCACCATCACCTGACTACTCACGCAGATTTCAACGGCTAACCCTACCAGTGCTGTCTTTTTTTCGCATCTTTCTGAAGAAGAAAATACGCGTGGCTGAACTTGGAGCCCACGCGTGATGTTCTGACTAAGGGTACGGCGTATATTCTGCGCGCTCTTTGCGCGGTCTGCGCGGTCTCTGTCGATAACTAGCAGAGTGTGCTGGGGGGGAACCGGCCATGTGTTTTGTCGCCCACTTGCCGAACCCTTGAACCAGCGTACGAGCTATCTTCGTCGATCGTATTTCGCACTCTCTTCACTACAGCAAGTACTTCGCCCCACCACATCACATCAATCATCAACAAGGGCCCTAGCATGTTGCGGAGTAATGCATTTAGTGCATTATACAAATCAAGGTACTCTGGGTGCCAGGAGTCTCCTGGCGGCATTAACTCAGGGAAATGGGTTTGTGACAATCGGTCGAGGTTAATCAGCAGTGCGCCTTCCTTCACTTCATCATTTACAACCGCCCTGGGTTCATTGCGTAACAGCTGGTTCTAGGGAAGTTCTAGTGTCGTGCTCGTAATATAGATTAATACAATCCGTCGTCTCGTACCACGCCCTCTTGACTGGATTGCAGTGGGTCAAAAAAACAAGACTCTTCTGATACCTCGTTCCTGTAAATCCTCGATCGTCGGCGCGGGCCTTGCAGCCACCGTCAAGCGCACCAATCAAAATATCAGGCTCTCACGCAAGGCGCAAGCCATGATCGCTCTCAGCCCTGGTTCACTAGCGTTCTTTTGTGGCTCTGCAAGGATGCAGAACTTCGGCCTGCGACCTCTGTACGCAAGTCATGTACAAGGACCCGCAGCGGTTTTATAACAGCGCGGCTGCCTGCTGGCGACGTAAGCGTTCTCTATAATGCGCGTCTTTAGCGCTGCTAATATATTCTGGTGGCAAGGGGGGTGTAACCGCCAGGCTGGGACCTTTGGCTTGTTTCTAGAACACTGCCGCTTGAGGTAGACATCGTATTCAGAGCTGACTACATGAGTCGTTCTTGTGACTGACTTGGTTGATCAATGGGAGAAGGCGATGATAAACCTGCTTCTGGCCCACTGTGTATCAGAAAGAGTCGTTGACCCCAGAGGGGTTAGACGCGGTTATCGGCTCTCCCACAAAGTCAGCTAACAAAGTATAACTTGCATAGTCGGATTCCAAGACAGTTTGCCGATCAAGATCCGGTCAACTGTCACTGAGCAGTCTTTCTAACATTGATAGGACGTAGTATGTGTCTTGAATACAGTCAGTTCATTTGAGCAAGGAATGAAAAACAAGATATAAAGTCCAACCGCACCCTGCGGACAAAGAAGCAGACACAATAGACAGCATTCCCTACGCCAAGTACTAGTTGTCTTTACCTCTTCTCTTTATAACTCGACTCAAATCTTTTGGCCATCTCGCTATGCGTTCTATCGTATTCAATTGCTTCCTCGGCCTTTTGGCTAGAGGAGCTCTCGTAACGGCTCTTTACGCTCCTGGTCAGGATGCGGTGCCGCCGCGAGATACCGAGGAAACGGAGAACCCACCGGAAGAACTCCTCGCTCTTCATAAGCAGCTTCATGATGCTGGTCTGGCCGCCTCTGGCCAGGTTCGCCGTGCCAAGTATGGCTTGCCTGATCTCGGTGACACTGTTGACACGCCGATAAGCATCGAGGTGTACGTGCACGTTGTCACGGGCACCCAACAGGGCCAAGATCGCGCCAGCGTGAGTTCACAAACATGAAAGAAATAACGAGAGCCATTGTCTAATATGCTAGCAGGACCCCATCATTCAAGAACAGATTGACGTACTCAATGACGCCTTTCAGGGCAACTTTACCTTTACCTGGAAAGACACGGATCGCACAGTCAACTCTACGTGGGCAGCCGGCGAGCATGGCGATGAAATGACGGAAGCTTTATACAAGGGCGATACGGACTCTTGGAATCTATATCTCATCGATACTGTTATAGGAAGCAAGGGGCAACAGGCTCTCGGCACATCTAGCACTCCTTTTTCTGCGGGACTCCCATCAGATCATAGTAAGGTTGATATCGATACTCTTCCTGGCGGCAACTGGGCAAACTACGCTCTCGGGAAAACTGCCGTCCACGAATGCGGTCACTGGCTCGGCCTTGCTCATACCTTTCAGGGCGGCTGTGATGACGGGCTCGGTGACGCGGTTGATGATACACCTCCAGAGAAATCGGCCAGCTCTTCTTGCAAGCCTCGCGATTCTTGTCCTCACAAGCCCGGCCTCGACCCCATCAACAACTATATGGACTATAGCCCGGAGTAGGTTACCCCATCCACATCCATCATTCTTTTTTTTTTCTTTTTTTACTCTAGAACTAACTTTTGAGCTCAGTTCCTGCATGACCGAGTTTACGCCCGGCCAATACATACGCGCGCGTCAATTCTGGGAGTTGTTTCGTGACCGAAAGGTTGCAGCGCCGTCAGTCTCAACCACGATCCAGCAGACGGCCGCGCCCAGCGCTTCTATCTAGTGTTGCGTCCGAAAAGGGGGCCTTTTCTACTTGACATCTCTCTTTTTTTTCTACGGACTTGGGTCCTTCTGGACTTGGGTCCTTCTGGACTTGTTTCAAAAGGGTTTACCGGTTCGAGCTCCAAGTTTTTTTTTTTGGGTTCTCAAGATACTAGGAATGGTTGCAAGGGTTTTGCCGGAGCTTTTCGACAAGTTTGTGCCTTCGCATTGTGTTGGACTCATCGGTATCCACTTGCCTCTCGAGGGTAACAGCCTAGCAGGCATTAGACGGCTTCTTTCTAGAGTTAGTCAACAACAGAAATTGAGGTTGTTAACCCTTCGTCCTTACGGATGCCTTCTTCTGACGAATGATTTATTCAAAATGAGAAACAAATGGAAGGAAAATCTAAAGTGTAGAGATCTGTCTCGGACTCTGATTACACAGCTTTAACGCTGTAGTCGGTGCGGCCGTCGGATGTCTCAGTTCATACACGCCGTCCGGGCCCGGATACGGGTCCGGTCCACTTATACAGTCGAGTTCGCAAGTATTAGATTAAAGATTTACCGAATCTTAACAACCTACCGCGAGTATATATTAGGCCAATATTGTAACATGGTCCGGGCTGTCCAGCCAAACTAAGCTATTTGCGCCCTTTATTCACGGAGCTTCGCGGAACTAATTGGAGTATCCCGAAAATGCCTTATTACCCCTAGGTGCAGCTGCTCTGCTTTGGCCACCGGAATAGCCCATCATGCTGTCGGCGCCCTGACAAGACCCTGGAGGGGTACAAGCTGTAGGCCCGATACTTTTCATGTGCTCGAATTATAAAGGTGAGTGTGTACCTTTGGCTGCGTGTGTTTGTGTCACTTGGTATTACTATACATTCTTCTAGCCTATACATAGCTGTCTTTGTCATGTAAACCATTTTTTCCGACACGGGTCCTCTCCTTTGTACCCTGTAATTTTGTGTCGCTCTAATAATAACTGCGCACGAAGCTGGAACGACGGCTGCGTTTGCCGCCGACGGAACAGGCTGTACTGCGTTGCGCAACGCTACATGTGGTCAGTATCTTCACTCAAACGCAAGTTCTCAAGTAGCCGTGTTTCCCTCGTAGCTTGTGGAAGTTCATCAGATGGGTCTCGAGAGTTGATGCCTTGCTGTTATCCCGCCGAGAGCTTGAGGTCTCCTTCGTAAAGACACGGCCTGCGGAGCAACACGGGAAATACAAGAAAGTGGGAGGCCTTGTGACTGCAGCCGGCTCTCTTTGAGGTTCTAGCAAAACTACTGTGATTGACTCGCAGGCTTTCCGAGCCGTTGGCAGTGCCGCCGCAGAGGCATCGAATATGAGGAACCCTAAAGCCATGCTCACTTTTTGTATACGGAAACACGGGCAGCAGGTAGCATTGTGTACAATGCAGATGTACTTAATCACAGCTGCATACCGTGGAAGCTATATAAAGAAACTCTTCTTTCATGTGTTGACGCCCATCATCACATATACAGACAGTTCGTCGCCCGAAAAACAAAGATTTACGCATCAAGATATCAAAACACTAAACTGTCAAAATGTCATGCTTGATTGGGCCCAAGAACACAATCACGATTGAAGAAACAATGTCTACCTTGAAGGGCGACTATGATCGCCACATGGCGGACTGGAGCAGGCCAAACAGCGACAAGGCGAGAATGCTCAGAGGCGCCGAAAATGCAGCCGACTGCGCCCTGAATATCATTCCGCTGCGCCAACGTGACTGGCCGAGAGAGGCACAGTTTCGGCGCTTGCGGGCTCATGTGTATACTCTGCAAAATAAGATGCGCAAAGCTGAGGCGGATACGGCCAGGGCTGAAGAGGTCGAGAAGAGGATCAAGAAGCGCGAGGAAGCTGGTGAAACGTTGGTGAAGGATGTTGTGGGCAGCTAGGGAATAGATTATCTGTTATTGGAGGTCTTGAACATCTAAGTTCGCATTCTATCTAAGAGCCGATGGTTTCACCTTGCAGATCGATGAGGTCCTTGAATAGACTGGGATCTTTTCATGAGCTCTATCAATTCAATCGTAGTCGATTATTACTCTGCATGTGTTTGCCATGTCGTTTCTCAATGTAATGAGCCGCCGGTAGTGGTGATACACGGCCCGCAACGAGTCACAGTAGCTTGATTCGCTCCCGTCAACGGAATCACCAGAAGCGCACAGAGTTACCATGACAGGACTCTGTATCCGTGTAGTCAGCAAGACGCAAAAGTATTTAAAGAAGGTTTTTGCTCTAAAAAGAGATTCATAGTGCCAGAAATCAGTCACCCATACACCAAGATGGCTCCTTCCGCGCCCCTCAACAGCCCAGAAAGTCTTGCTGAGACATTAAGACTCATGAAGAACGAAGCGAGGACGCTTAAAGATCGAGCAAGATCTTACCCCAATGGACAGGAGTTGAAGATTTTGCTATTGCTCAAGTCTGCCGCGATACTCCAAGATTGCCTAAAGTTTATCGTCGAACATCGTCGTCATTTGGGGAGAGAAGAAGCACTGTGTCGAGATCAGCGGGACTCGCTGCTGGAATATGTACGGAAAGAAGTTGAACAATCCAATACGAATTATGATCAGTACAAGGCTGAGCCGGTGAAGCCGACGAAATTACAGAAGAAATGCAAGACGGGCGAACAAGGGGAAAAGCTTGTGCCATCGCCACACTAGCAAATTGGGGCTGCAGCCGTCATTCTTGCGTTTTATATAGAATTTAGAGCCTCTCTAGTTGCTTTTTGAAATCCTTTTTTCTCTCTTATCTAAATGGCATCAATCAATGCGATGTTAATTTAACTTGACATTGAAATGCTGTGAGTGACAGTGATGAATGGCTGATGGCTATGGAAACTTGGCGCGCGGCAGCAGTCGAGAAGCCACTGTAGTGTCGAGAGACTGGCCTGCTTGCAGACCCTTTGCCTTTGTCCACTTTCTTTGACTCTTTCTTGCTTTTCTTTCAGATCTTCCTTTTGCTTACCTTCTCTGCGTGTTGGGTGTGAACAAGTCTGGAAGACGGCATAATGAATACTCACGAGTGGCGAGTGACCCCGATCTCCTTGGCTGCGCAGCGGTACGTTGCAATAATGAATTCTATTCAGCAGCTGGCTATACTCAAAAAGACATGATCGATTGATGGCCACGTGCGTAATTACTCCGCCACGATTTTTATACTCTGGCTAGCGGAGACCAGGCGCCATTCGGCCCGTGAGGCGTCAACTTACTAGTCGGCTTTGCCCGAGGTGCCGAGCTCTGAAATCTTCCCCTCAAACGCCGATCCTAGATACCATATTCCAACCCTGACATGCAAGCTTCAAAGGAGATGTCATGCGCCTTGGCAGGTGACGTTTGCAAGGCCGCACCCGGAATTTTGACAACGCACCGCGTTTCACTATGCTTGCCTCACGCTCAACATCCTGTTTACTTGGTAATTCAGAGAGCCTTATACTGCGGGCCGCCGTATGGTTTTTATTGAAGATCCTGCTAGGTACATCATCTAGAAACAAATGGGGAAAATACGGTGCGCAGATAAGAAGCGACCTCGGGGTCGTCTGTTATGAGCGGAGTTGGTGTAATTACCAAGGTCGACACTGAAAGCGCCTTTCATCAAAGGGCAAGGCAGATTCCTAATTTCTATGACAGTCTTATAGAGTCTACTTCATCGCTACAGCTGGAATTGAATTCACCACAATTCCCCTTTGCGTTATGGTAAAGTTGTGAGTCGATTGCTGAATGCGCCTGCACTGTAGCTGCTAGACCGTATCGAGTCGCAGAGCCCATCGGAGGGATTTGGGAAGTTGTAATAAGCGATGTACGATCTGTCGGTGAGCGGAACCTCCCCACTCTAGCATTATTCGCCGACAGAGCTTTTAATGGCGTTCCTACGGCATTGTAACGATCGAGTATGTAGCTCGCTCGTCTGATCTTGCAGGTTACCTACGTTAACGAAGCTAGTTTGTATGGCTCTATATATACCAGTATCCCAACCCTTTTTATTGGGGTTTTGGTGCAAGCGCCTCGTTTCAGGACGAGTGGCCGACATTTTAGAGCACGTAACAAGTAAATGCGACCGCGACACCCATCAGAACATTCGGCGCGATCGACATGTGCATGGAGCATGCCATGGAAAACATATTGATGGATTACTAAATGCATAAAGATACGTTGTGTTTATTTCTGACGCACTTTGTAATGCCAGTGGAGCAAGGACCAAGATTTAACCTGAGCAATGTTTTATACAGACACGCGCAATGACTCGAGATGAACAATGTGCATAGATAATGATTAGGGTGTTTACTAGTAACTATCATCTACATAAAACATCTTTAGCAACATGAGACAAAGAAATCACCGATGGTACTGTTATTTACCAAAGTTGGCAATGATTGATTGAGAACTTTAGCCCTTTCACTTGTATTGTCGTGGAGTATATAGGGTCGCCTTGACCCGTGTTCTCGGAACTTGCAATCATCAACATTTTGTTCCTCCCATCTCAAGTCAAGCACTACTCCAAAATGAAGTTCTCAGCTACCGTTATTGCTGTTTTTGTTGGGCTCGTCGCGGCTAGTCCCCTTCCCACCCTCGATACTCGAACTTCCCTGATCCCCGCAGCAAGCCAGAATAAGCCACAATCTATCACCGGCGCCTCAAATGGCCATGCCGACGCCAACACTGGAAATTTTATTGCTCCTACCCCGAGGGACTCGAAAGGCAGCGTCCGAGTGATGGTGGACTCAAAGCCGAACTAGCTACTATTGGGGGTGTTGCTAGATGATGCATCTGCAGGCTGAAGTCGCAGAGCAGCATGAAAGCTCACAGACACAAATATATCATCACGTTTTCTTCTTCTACATGACAATACCACTGTGAATCTGAACAGGGAGGTTCAGCAGCCTGGTTGAGCAAGCCGTAAACTAAGCAGCAGGAAACGGGAACCACACTTCTTCACTGCAACCCGAGTTTAGTGGTCCTAGTCAACTCCAAGGCGTAGATGTAGTTCTTCCGCCAGGTGATTATTGCGCGGTGAATGTCTCCTTGTCGGTTTTTATAGAAAGGCTTCTCGTCCACAGATTCGATTCTACCCCACGTAGTCGTAGGACTTGTTCACGATCTCTTCTGTAATTCTTCCGCACTGTACGGAGGGACAGCGGGTCGAAGTGCTTTGGGCACAACATGGATCGTCAGGGTAAGCTGCAGGGCGGTAGGATTGCATGTGGGGGGGAGCTAGCAAAGTAACTAGCGCTGTGTAATTCTGTCCATGGCCCGTTGTTTAAAATGATGTCCGACAGTCGAGGCATCAGCCGTGGGATGAGGTGGTGGGCTGATATGCAGCGATGCAGTGATGATGCCGTGATGCGTGACACTGCAGGCGCCTCTTGAGCGTGCAGGTACCTGCGAGTAGGTAGGCACACAAGCACAGCACCCTTGTAGGTACCTAGGTAGGTAGGTACAGTAATCTTTCGTACGGAGGGAACTGATGGCGGTTCTAGTCACTGTGATGGATTTAGACGTAGAAGAAGGGCAATGAGTAGCGATCCGCCACAATGTCGAGCATGTTACCTTATAACATCATAATGTAGCTTGGACTTGAAGCCGCCTTGATACTGTGGCTTTGAGAATGGGATGAGCAGCCGCTCTGCAGGCACAAATAAAAAGCAAGCAAGGTAATCGTGGTTTTTTTAGTTTTGCAGCCGCTGCAGTGGCACCTTGGGACCCGCCAGGTGGCTACAGCGGAACAGCACAGCCGGACCCGGAGTGGTTCTTTGCCTGCATATCAGGATCGTCTTGCTGCCAGCATGCTTTTCCCACACCTATTCCAACATCGAGACTCGAGCCATGCATTGCATTGCATATTGATTTCTAACAAGAGAAGCAAACAAATTGCCGAGCACGGATAAGCCTGGGACAAGAATCCTCTTCACGCCTAGAACACGCATCTCCCAGCGCCTTTAGTGGGGTTTTTAGGCGCTAGAAATGATCCGGCAGTCGGCAACTTGACTCTCCAACTAATACCCAGTACCTACCTAAGCAAATAAAGTATTTACCTAATAACTATCATCCATAGGGCGTTGCAGCGGGCCATGATGACAATTTCTGGACTTTGGCTCTCTCTCGGTAATCATGTAAGTTTGCGCTAGCTATTTTCGCCATTTTTCTTTTTCCATTCGACTCTTGATCTGCCTGTTCCTTGGCGCCGGTGGCTAGCTTTCGAACCCAATAGAGCCTCACTTGTACGCTTGCGGCCCATTCTTTTTTTTCCAAGACGGCCCGCCACCCCAAAATGTCACCCAGTCTGCTTCCACTGGCCACGAGTTGACGAGCCAAGAGATAAAATCCCCCATCGCCGCGTTTTCATCTCATTTTCTTTCCTCTTCTCTGCACCTTTGATATCGTCGCGTGTTCATCGCCGACTCGGCGCTCGCGCTCTTCTCTGTCGGTACGTCTCCGTTGCTGAGGCACGTCATCATTTCGGCGTCTTCCTTGGTCAACCCTTGTCAGCGTAGCACTGCCGCCAACAAACACCAACAAATTGGCTAACCCCCCAAGCACAAGCTTAGAATCAAACCTCATTTCATTTTTTTACGTCCTCGCACAACCACCCAACCTCGAGAAGAGAAGAGACCGCTGCTCCTCCACCACCATCGATTTTCTCTTCTTGTCCTCAACATCGCTTCAATCTCGACGATAATCTCCAATATGCGCAATGCTGCCTCGGCTGGTGGTATAGCCAGCCTGCGGCCTGCCGTCCTCGGCATGGCGCGGGTTATTGGTCTGGGCCTCTCTTCCGTGGCCGCTGCGCCTCTGCAACAGCGCCAACATCACGATGGCGGCGACGAGCATCCCGGCACGCCGCTCTGGGTTCTCTGCGTAACCTCCATGGCCCTCGTCCTTCTCGGTGGTGCCTTTGCTGGTCTGACAATTGCGTAAGCTCGCGTTCCGAATCTCGGCTCCACCCTCCAGCTTATATAGGTTACAACTAATCACACTCGGCAGATTGATGGGCCAGGACAGCATCTATCTCCAGGTCGTCTCAGGTGATCCCGAAGAACCGCAACATAAGAATGCCAGGCGCGTCCTCGACCTCCTCAACAAGGGCAAGCATTGGGTCCTCGTCACCCTGCTCCTCGCCAACGTCATTGTCAACGAGTCGCTTCCCGTCGTCCTCGATCGCACCCTCGGCGGCGGTGTCGCCGCCGTTGTTGGCAGTACCATTCTCATCGGTAGCGTCTCCCTCCCACGTGTCAAAACTTTGAGCTAGTCAAAATTGTAAGCTAACTAAGTCGTGCGCGCGCCAGTCATTTTTGGCGAAATCGTTCCCCAATCCATCTGCGTCCGATACGGCCTGCCCATCGGTGGTTACATGTCGAAACCCGTCATTGCCCTCATGTACTTACTCAGCCCCATCGCCTGGCCCACGGCCAAGCTGCTCGACTGGATTCTCGGCGAAGACCACGGCACCGTCTACAAAAAGAGCGGCCTCAAGACCCTCGTCACCCTGCACAAGTCTCTCGGCGACCTCTCGGAGCGTCTGAACCAGGACGAGGTCACCATCATTACCGCTGTCCTCGACCTAAAGGACAAGCCCGTCTCTGAGGTCATGACCCCGATGGAGGACGTCTTTACCCTGTCCGAGGACCACATTCTGGACGAAAAGACTATGGATAATATCCTGTCCTCTGGCTACTCGCGCATTCCCATTTACCGCTCCGGCCAACCAACAGACTTTGTTGGCATGCTCCTCGTCAAGACTCTAATTACCTATGATCCCGAGGACAGAATACCGGTTCGCGAGGTGCCCCTCGGTGCCATCGTCGAAACACGCCCGGAAACGAGCTGTCTCGACATTATCAACTTTTTCCAAGAGGGCAAATCGCATCTTGTTCTCGTCTCCGACGACCCCGGTTCTGACCATGGTGCCATTGGTGTCGTCACGCTGGAAGACGTCATTGAAGAGTTGATTGGAGAGTAAGCGGCCCTACACGAGCAACTTTAGTGTACTGCGGAACTGACAACTTTAGGGAAATTGTCGACGAATCCGACGTATACATCGACGTCCACAAGGCCATCCGACGCCTCACCCCCGCCCCGCGCGCTCGCTGCGGCCACGTCGATGTCGCCGCCGCCGCCGGGTACGCAGGCACCGCCATCGCCGCCAAGAAGACGTCGGACAATACCACTCTTATCGGCTCCGAGGAGCCGGGCGACGGTTCCGCGCTCAAAGTCGGCTCGCTCGG
The DNA here is from genome assembly GCA_030782805.1 of Aschersonia sp. MBC 622. NCBI lineage: Eukaryota > Fungi > Ascomycota > Sordariomycetes > Hypocreales > Clavicipitaceae > Aschersonia > Aschersonia sp. MBC 622. Next base: position 64,570 of record JARJPL010000369.1, on the reverse strand, counting down.
CGCCATCAGCGACGGCGGCGACGGGCACTATAATCCCAAGGTGTCGGTGCTGCTGAAGCGTCACGGCTCCGCCGGCCCCGACGGCCGCTTCGAGGCGCCCATCTCTGTCAAGACGTCGCTCAAGGAGATGAAGTCGTCGCAGCTTCGCCTTGGCCCCGCCAACCGCGCCGCCCACCCGCGCAGTAACACCCGCAACGTCTTCAAAATCAAGCAGGGCCTTAACCCGCAGCGCATCACCACCCTCAAGGCCGACGCCGGCGTCCTTCCCACCAACGGCGACATTTCTCCCTCGGTCCAGAGCGTCGCGTCGGCGCTTCACACCGAGCCGGAGCACCTAGAGGTGCTACCGGCCGCGGCCATTCCCGAGCAGGGGCAGGGGCAGCAGGAGCGTCCCGACGACGAGACGACGCCACTGTTGAATGCAGACGCCAATGGCGCCGCCGAGACGATAAAGCCGTACGGAGCGAATGGCAACTCGAAAAATACAAAGAGCAAAAAGGGAAAGAAGAAGTGACGAGGGGAAATGTTGATTTTGCCTATTCAGGTACCGGCGGACTTTTGACACATTTTTTGAGTTGATTCATTATGGCTCCTTTGCAGATGAAGAAGGCTGTCAGCTATTACTTGTCATACAAGTTGTGCAGCTGGCGTTACACCACACAAAGTCTAATTGAACCTCTTCCAAGGCTGGTCTGTCGCAAACGGCGTTACTCATGCTCGTCATTTATATAGCTTTATCGAGTCTTTTTTTTTCAATGGCATAACTAATCTATTAACTTATACAAACCTTGTTTACCGTCAACCCATAGCCATGTCATAATCAATCATACCAGATCGCATTCATGCCAAAGCCAGGCTCTGGCACCCGCACCCTCGCCACCCGCGCCAGGAACTCGTCCTGCCAGCGGTAAATCTCCAACCATCCCTGCTCGTCGTCCGTCAGCGCGAGCCACTCATCGGTCCAATCCGCCGGCGCGACCGCGTTGCTGTGTCCGCCGCTCGTCGGCGTCGGGTTGAGCAGAATCTGGCGCTCAATCCGCCCGTCCTCCTCGCTCAACTTAAAAGCCGCCACATATCCCGTCAACTCGACGCTATTCGACCTGGAACTCGCAAACAAGTACTTGCCCGAATGCGACACGGCGCAGACGTCGGCGCGGTACATGGTCCAGCGGTCGGGTATACCCGGCGGGATGAGCGGAAAGTGGCGGCCCGTGTACGTTGGCATGTGCGAGCCACTCTTGTCAATGGCGTACTCGCAGATACGGTTGCCCTTTTCCATGAGCAGGTAGAGGTGCGAGCCGGACGGGTGCACGGCGACCCAGCGCGGGTGGTCGCGCGGATCGGGCGCGTCGACGCTGCCGACGAGCTCGACGTGCGGCGAGGAAAGGTCGGGGCGGCGGTGCACCCAGAGCTTGTTGGCGGTGAGGTCGGCGGAGTAGAGGTGGCGCTCGGCGTCGTCGGGGGAGAGGGCGGTGCCGTGGATGCCCGAGGAGGGCTGGTAGGGAAAGTGTTGGGCGTTGTGAGGGAGGAGGGCCCCGGTGGAGGGGTCGGCGGAGTAGACGGTGCCGTGGCCGGCGTGGGAGTAGAAAGGGTTGCAGTAGACGCCGTACGGGGGGAGGCGCGCGGCGAGGAGAAAGATGGCGCGGGTGTTGGTGTCAGCGGAGGAGGCTTCGGCTGAGAAAGAGTTTGTAAGTGAATGGAGGCAAGGCGAGAGGCGAGGAGGAAAGAACTCGTGGGGGTGGGGGGATGAGGATGGGCTTACTTACGGTCATGGAGCATGGAGTGCGAGACTTGGTGCGTGATGGCGGTAGGAGACTCGACGGCAAAGGAAGACCACTTCTTCATGGCGGCGCCGTAGATGGCGGTTTTGTTGTGCTGCGGTGCCATTGAGTTAGCAGTGGACGGGCGATCAAGTACGCTGTAGAGGGGAAGGGGGGGGGAGGTGGGAGCGCGGTACGTTAAAGGTCATCCAGGAAATGGGCTCGTCTTTGTGAATGGCGGTGCGCTTGACGAGTTTGAGGGTGAGAGCCTCATCGTCAAAGGCAAAGGTAAAAATGGCGCCGGGCGGCGTCCATGTGCCGACCATGAGGTGGTGAATCGGCATGATGATGGATGCGTTATCGTGGTGGGTGGGGTGGCGGTGGTTGGAGATACAGAGCAAGTAGCCCGACAAGACTCGAGAGAAGAGCAAAAGCTGAAAAGGAAGCTGTGAGATAGAAGATGCCACTCAATTGATTATTCTCAGCTGTATAAAATGTTGTATCTGGAAGTGGACGTTGTCGCTTTTATTTAGCAACGCATGGAAAGATGCCCCTCCAATGCCGTCAGCACCCCGAAACTACCTAATTTAGTGGGGGTGGCCGCTCTGATCTTTGGCGGGGTCCTCGGGAGATGCTACGGTAATTAAGTGCCAGAATTAGGACAAATCGATTTTTTTTTTGGTCTTGATAATCAGCCAAATGCCGTTCCGTTTCCCGAGCCTCTTGGACCGTTTATCCCTCCTGGCCAACTTTTTTTTTTTTTTTTTTTTTTTTCCCCTCTCCGTCTACTTTGCTACCCGTTGCTGCCCTGCTGGTGCGTCGGTTTGTTTTTGCATATTTCTGCTGATTGCACTTCTTTGCTTTTCCTGGGTCTACTTTGAAATTGGGTTGCGCGGGTTTTTTCAAAGCTTCTCAGAGGTTGACGGGATGCCAAAGACCGCAATGCTCGGTCTGCCTACCTCTGGGGGATCCGGGCTCCGGGCCGGCCATCACCGTTTGGGCGAGGCCGGTTACCCACAACCAGCACCGGTGTAAGAAGATTGCTATGCTTTATTTTTTTTTTTTTTTACTTTCTCCTACCTTTCATTATGAACATGCTACCGGGACAACCCATATTTTTTCCTGTACCCGACTCTGCATCTCCGACAGTTGTCGTCAGAATAGTACTTGTTCATTTCCCCACATCCCGTCCCCAACATTGTGTATCCCGTATACTACATCGTGGCCGCTCATAACAACGATGCAGCAACCGGCGGGGCGGGACTTCCCGCAGCACAGACTTCAACCAGCACGCCCTCAACACCCGTGCCGCAAATGATTAGCTAGTTAGCTCTTTCCCCCGCATTTGTCTCTCCGTAGGCCGTCACCGACATAATGTGCACAAGGAAGATCGTTTGGAAACCCTGGCGAATGCCACTTGCCAAGGAAAGCTGATACCGCTCGCTTTATATATCGAACAGGGAATGTCCACATAGGGGGCTAGCAGTATGCAAATTGTGAAAAATTGCGGAAGAGCCGGGGGCTTAACTCGTTGCCTCCCTACTTGAAGCAGGCTAGTAAGCCACCAACCAACTGGCTTCATTTAGCAGCACTGCCATACCCAATTGTACGGCTATTGCCACCAACTACATATACAGAGAAAGAAACTTTGCCCAAGATAACAGACAGTCTTGAATCAATTCCATCATCCAAGTAAGCTGCTTTTTTATGCGGCGCTTGGTTTCCCCATCTCCCTTGCATGTACGTCACCCACCTAACCTGCAGCTCCGTCACTGATACGATTAAAGGTGGGGTTTGTCGTCACGGCAACGCCCCTCCATAAACAACGGCTCGCATCTCAACGTCGTGCATCCGGTGCCCGAGGCATGTACTGCTCTCAGCGGTCAAGGAAAACGGCCCTTTTTGCTCTCTTCCCCTCTTCTTCATGTTTTTTTTCTTTCTTATGTATCATTCTTCCCACTATTAGTGGATGTTTATTCTTCATTCTCATGGGCATCTATCCTTGAGCATATCTTCAGTGGCTTGCTTGGTAGTCGTGAGGTTATACATTGTTCGCCGCCTCACGGTTCCGGCGGACTCTTCAACTGCTTACTCTATTGACGAATGAGTAGACGTTGACTTCAAGCTCTACTGTGCTTTTTTTTTTTTTTGCTACCGACACTGCCACTTTCGCCAACAGCTACTTCTATATCCATCGAAATAGGCGAACACGGCAGCTAAAGAATAGCTAATGCTGCGAGACACCGTGATCAGGTACAAAACTGAAGAACCGATCAAAGATGCCAATTGGAAATCTGGGAAAAGCTACGCCTGCTGCGCTCGGCGAAATTCAACGCAACCTTCAAGACCATGGCTCCCGCTCGCCACTAAAGACCAAAGACGATGGCCGAGGTCGGTCCAAGTCGCCGACCAAGTCTGCGTTCCCGAGCTTCAAGTCTATGGGGGACAAATGGAGCTCTAGTCGTGCCACTGCTTCTCGCGAAACATCTCCCACTAAACCACCAAAGTCCAAAAAGTCGTCCACGAACCTCGCCGGGCTGCTGTCGCGGCCCAGGTCTTTCATCAACCTGCAAAGGCCCAGCACCGAAGACTGTCGACCGCGCTCCACTAGCGATAAGGAGAATCGAACCCCAGAACCGGCAGCGACACAGCCTCCGCCCATCTTTGCACAGTTCACATCGACAATTGACGACAAGGCGAAAAAACCTAGGCCACAATCGTGCTATCCGTCACTGCAGGCTGCGGCCCCCCTTTCCCCCAACAATGGTGTGCTCGAGACCTCTCAGGGAGAAACTCAAGGCAGGCCAGTTAGCACTGCTGGGTTCAATGGCCATGTCCGTAGTCGTTCCGCTGTCACGGCTGAGCCGCCCATGGAGCCTGGCGAGATTGCGGCGCATCTCGAGGCACTGCTTGATCGGCGCAACATTCCGCAGAACCAACGATACAAGATGCGCAACCTCAATGATACAATCAAGATGGAATTTATTCGGCAGGATTGGGCCGAGATGAAGGCAGGCCAGACCGGTAGCTTGCCTAGGAGTGACAGCAGCAGCAATACGACTGCTGTGGAATCTGACGTCGAAGACGACGCCAATAGCAAACGGGCGCGTGGTAGAAGCCGTGGACGGAGCTTTACGTTCTCGCGAAGCAAGCGAGATCGGTCCTCCTCCAAGAAGCCCAAGACGGAAGGGACAATTGGAGGTCGGTTCCGCAGCAAATCCAGAGAGAGGGATGGAAACGATCGTCCTCAATCTTCGAGCGGTACCGGCTCCAGCGTGCTGTCCAAGATCAAGTTTTCGCAGGGGCCAAGTGATTACGTGGCGTATCTTCGCAAGGTTCAGAAACCAGAGCTGGTGGAGGTGGGCAAGCTGCACAAATTGCGCCTGCTGCTTCGCAATGAAACGGTGACCTGGACGGAAGATTTTATTCGGCACGGTGGCCTGGAAAAGATTGTTGGTCTGTTGAACCGCATTCTGGAGGTTGAATGGAGGTGAGCAACTAACATCGAATTCTCTCATACAACTCGTTGTCTAACAAACACGCACAGAGAGGAGCACGAAGACGCGCTGCTTCACGAAAACCTGCTGTGTCTCAAGGCTCTGTCCACGACGGCACTCGGCATGGAATATCTGCATACCGTGCAGGCCGACCTCTTGCCCAAGCTTTTGCATCTCATCTTTGATCCCGAGAAAAAGGGCCCCAGTGAATTCACGACGCGCAACATCATCACCTCCATCCTTCTCATGTACATATCCTCTGCCTCGCCCGCGGAGCGCATCATTCGCGCGAAAAATGTTCTCGGCCACCTGCGCGATCCGCAGCCCAAGGAGGAGAACCAGCCGCTGCCTTTTTTGGTCGGCATACACCAGGAGCGGCCTTACCGCGTGTGGTGCAAGGAAGTCGTTTCCGTGACCAAGGAGGTCTTTTGGATCTTTCTGCACCAGATCAACGTCATTGCTGCACCCAAGGACCAGTCACGACCCGGCGACGGCAATAGCGACAACGGCAATGTCTTTTTTGGCGGCCACGATACCACTGCGCCGTACTCGTACATGCATCGCCACTTTGCCGCCGAGCGCCCTCCTGTTGCCGCCGCGCCCTACGTCGGCGGCGTCGAGTGGGACGCCACAAACTACCTTGCGTCGCATGTCGATCTCATCAACGCCATCGTGGCCTGCTCCGCCACGCGTGACGCGCGCAACGCGCTGCGTGCCCAGCTGCGCATCTCGGGCTGGGAGCGCTGCATGGGCGGCAGTCTGCGGCTCTGCAAGGAAAAGTTTTATGGCAGCGTTCACGCCGCGCTGCGGACGTGGGTCGCCGCCGCGGCCGAGGACGGCTGGGACGTCCGCGATGTTCGCTTCGGTCCCCCGCCAAACGAGTCGCCCAGCAGGGCCGCGAGCCCGCGCAAGGCAGCCGCCGGGGGTAACAAGTTGGAAGAGGCTCCAAAGCTGGAGATGCCCCGGTTTGACCTTGGCCTGTGAATGCATACACGATGTCGGATGGCTAAGTACATGTTTGGAGCGAGAGAGAAAAAGGCTAGAGTTGATGTTTCGATCATTGGGACTGCTCTTGGATGGATTATGCCTTGGCTGTATATTTTTCAAAACTTATTTTTTTTTTCTTCTTCTGTATGTTTGCATCTTTGGGTCCCTAGGGTCACCTTGCAGGGATCGACCACTTTCCCTTTCTCAGCACATGAGCATTTTTCGGAAATGGTCTCTACTCTAAGCATGTTAATGAATTGACGACTACAAACTCTCCAACTCGCATCCAGTCTCCTACGCACCGCTCTCGCTACATCCATCTGTATATTGACTGACCCGCCAGCTCTTATCCACGGTGGCGCTGAAAGGCCTCCTTGACGGAGACGCCGAGGGCGACGTCGGCCTTGGCCTTGTCGTCGGCAGAGGTCAGCTTGGGCAGCAGCTCCAGCACCTGCGTCACCTTGTCCTGCGGGATGACGACGACGCCGTTAACGGGGTCGTGGACGGCGAGGTCGCCCGGCGCGACGCGCACGCCGTTGATGGCGAGCGGCACCTCCCTCGCCCAGGGCGTGCTACTGCCGCCTGATCCGACGGTCGATGTACCGAGCGCCCAGATCTGTCTCGGGTCAGTTTTGATGCTCAGTAGTTGGCAGCAGATGTTATCATTTTTTTCTCTGAAAGTCAACGTACAGGTAACTCTGTGCTTTGCAGCTCGATCAAGTCTCGAACGCGACCGGCAACGATGATCCCCTTGAGGCCTAGGACTTGCATGCGTAGGGCCATGATGCCGCCGCAGATGGCATTGGTCTGGCCGGCGGCCTGCTGCATGACGGCAAATGTGCCGGGCACGGCATTGTCGACCCAGTGAGTGTCTTTGGGAAAGTTGGGCGCGGGCCGTGTGCTGGCCGTGGTGGGATCTTCATCCTTGGCCGTGAACAAGACTGTGGATACGGGCGCTACAACAACACGCTCTTGCTTGTTGCGTGGGCTGTATTGGGTGAGGTCGGCTATGAAGCCGGCGCCGGGTACCTTGAGCTTGAGGAGCGCATCGGAGACGTCGCAGGCAGTGTACTTTTCCAGCTCACTAATAGCCTGTGCGGGAATAGTACTGAATGAAGACATGGCTCGGTGGTGTGCGCGGCCAGTTTTCGTGACTGACAGCGCTGCAGCTCGGTTATTCGATAGGGTTAATCGTGGCTGCGTAGAGTGCGTGGTATATGCCCGCGGGCCAGCGGCACAGAGTAAGCTTGCTCTCAAAGTCGCTGTCGGTAATGCGGCCCACACAAGCTCGCGGTACGCCGAGCGGCCCAGTAACCTCGGAGAGGCCATGGCTCTCCGAGCTATGAGTATGGCTGCGGCGCGCGCCGAGTACTACCAGTACGGTGCTGCCGACGAGGGGGAGCACAGATCAATTGCGCAGAAAAAAAAGAACCTCGGGTTCGCCGGCCAGTCAATCGGTCGCGATTTGTTCGGTGTAGGTATTGTCGTGGAGAGCTGCGGCGCAGAATCGATGGACCGGGTACCTATGCAGTCAACAAGAGGCCGAGAAAGAACCAAAGGCTGATCCTTGCGCAAAGGCTCAGCCGTGATACGCTCGAGTGCACAAACAAAGACCAGAATTGATTGTACTGCGGAAAAAGAGCGGTGGATGGGCAGAAAGTGAAACTTTGGCTTGTGAAGATGCAGAAAAAGAGACAAGAGTCAACAACGGCTTGCCCACCCAGCGTATTATTAGCCTTGACCTCGCCGCGATCAGTGGAGCGGCCCGCCAAGGTGTGTGCAGTAGCCGCAAATGTCCAGTGCGAGCCAGTCATTGCGTAATTATGTACTGGTGTTGTTTATGTACTTGTTGCTCCAGGACGGATAGTCAGCCTTTGGAAAGAGCTGCAGTAGCCTGCTGCAAAACCCGTTCCAACGGAACCCAATTATGGCATCGAATCCACTAATCACAAAGAGAGAAATTTGGCTCTGTTTAAGCCAGCCGCTAGAACCATGGCTCGAGCAATGGCAGAGGCACGGAAGCGCAGCCGTTCGAGCCGCAGAGAATTGGTTGGGCGGATAAGGTGAAAAACAGGCGTTGGTTGGCGTTCTGGATCATCGTGCGCCTCTTGAAAGCCATGGAAGCCATGGAAGCCATGGTGGAGATGCGACTGTGCGTAGCGAGCAGCTAGAATCAATCAGTGCAGCATTTCTTTGGCTGAGAGACAAATATAGACCTGCATGAATGGTTCGCGCGGATGTTGTGTTGAATAGAAGTCGAGGTGGTGGTTGAGGAAGACGTCCTTTGGCTTGCAGGTTGACAGCTGGCCGACAGCTGGCAGCTGCCCACAGCAAATGAGACAAGAAACGGACCAACCAGCAAAACGCTCAGCATTGCATCGAGATGTCTTTTGCTCAGGTTCCAGATACCCTTGAACAGGAGCCAATTTTTCACCATCGGGCTCCTTGCATTGATTGCAGATCGAGGCAAGAGAATAACACAAACGGCGAGGAAAGTAGCATCCCATTTGCCAAGGACATCCCAGCCCAACACATCGAGCTGAAAAGCGCAGACGCGCAACGGTAGTCAACAAATCTTCAGCCCAAGGCAAGTCCGTCTCCCATCTGCAAACCCCCAAAAAAACCCTTCTGTCTGAGTTTTCTTGGCTAGCAATGTTTGGGCACGACGGTCCTGCCATCTCCACCCTCGGCGTCCCTGTCAGTTGGAGCCTTGGAGTCGGAGGGTACCAACATCTGCATGCAGTGCGGAGTACTCGAGCTGGCTGGACACCAGGCTTGCCTCGCAGGGAATAGTAGCCACCCAGAATGCTGGGGCCACGCAGGCTTGGTTGCGGGACTAGCTGTTCTCCATGGATATGTTTGTCGAAGCTTGCCATCTGCCGACAGGTCGTCAGTACATCCCCACGGAGAATGAGAGCTTCTGCCTCCTCACGCTAAACAGTTAGTGCTAGCAGGCGGAAAACCAGCAAGCAGGCTTCAACTAACACGGTACAGAGTCAAGTCGAAACTGTAACCGAGAGCTCTGCTGCAAACATTTAAGCATGCAATGCAGGCCGTCTATCGAAGTAAAGCTAATGCAGGTATCCCTGATGTGGCACATGTATCTTGTACAACACATATCCCCGGAAACATGATGTCGCGACTTTTCCAGCGGCGGTCTGATTGCTTGCTTGCGTGTTTGATGATTCGATCCCTAATTATAATAAACAGGCAACAGTCCGCTGCTGAGACACGCGAGACGCCACACATATCCTGGGAACTTACTGGGGAAGCCGGCCATATTGCCCTACGAGTGTCTTTGGTCCTTCCTTCGCGCCCAAGACGGTGGTCATCGGCGAATGGCTGAAGGACACTCGAGAGTGGCAGTGGATTTGGCAGAATGATTGGTGTCTTGTATTAGCCCTCGGCGGCTAAGCTAATGCAAAGGTCTGGCCAGTCGTGGAGGTGCTCTCGTGACGGAAATTTGCCTGGTAACTAGCGGATATCGCCACGAGCAAAGATGATGGTCCTGTTCTATGGTCTCGAATCTTACAGGCAAGCTAGATAGTCCTGGCAGAGATTCGAGGCCATGGATAGGGACTGATCTTACCAGCCAACCAACCTCGTCGAGACTTGACAAAGAGAACGGAGCTACGACTCCACAAAGGCTTCTCGAAGAAACGACGAGTATCATTCTCTCGTGCTACATATGCAACAAGAAGAGGCGAGGCGTCGACTAGGTATGGATGGAGTCGGTTCAGGATAATTGCGGTGCTTCTGCGAGCTCCAAGCAAGCCACACACAGAGCCAAGGGGTGCGAGGCTTAGGCGTCAAGGATCCTTTTTGAAAACTTTCTGGTCCATATACAGACTTGTCAGACTCGGAGGTTTTCTGGCCAACTACCTGGTTACCTAGGTACTGCCTACCTGCCTACCTAGGCAGGTAGGTGATTGGGTGACTGGAGGCCTTTTCCGCGCCGACCCAACAGGTACCTGTCTGCCACTAATCTGAAACCTGGCCTGGCCGCTGGCCTAGCAGCTCAACAGCACGTTTTCCGAAGGCTACATAGGGCGCACAAATACATTTGGAAGAGCCGGCGCAACGTATTATCTGCATTTCAGCCTGGGAACCAATATATTTCATACCGAAATGGTGTTCCATCTTGCGGTGCTGCTCTGACGGCAGACGCTTGCCACGGCTTGAAATGTCCCCTCTCATACTGCTCTTTTTGTCACTGTCGGGCCATCCGTTGCCACATCCGCCTCATGCCCAATAGTCCATCCCCTCTCATCCCCTCCATCCCATCCATCCATCCACCCCCCTCCTCTCTCCTGCTAACCATTGCTTCTCCTTCTCCGCCTGGTCTTCCACATATCGCCGCGGCCTGGCTCACGCAATCGCTACCCCTCCTTAGTCGGTCCAGTCTGTGAAACGAAGGTCCCTGTCCTTGACCTCGCGCCGAGCCGCATCTCGCTCTCCACCTCGCAGCCACCAACGGCGAACATCACCACTTGCGACTCGGGACGCTGTCACCACGACCGACTATCTTGCCCCACCCCCCACCAGCGCAGAGTCACAGACGCCCAGACGCCCTTTGAGCCTCGCCAGATCTTGGGGCGAACCTGCACGCCGCTGCACCGTACCGCAAAGCACCCGCCGGTACAGAAGGTGTCCCATAGAACAACCTAGCCCAAAACACACTTGAGCACGGAGCTAGGATCTTCGCCGACCCTTGCTGTCAAAATGTCCATAAAGTAAGCTCTTCGGCTCTTTCGTCCGCCTGTCCCCATTTCCTCCTTCTCCATCTCTTGCCTACCCTGCAAACTCCGCGCTGCTTCGGACGCCCTCCAGCTACGTCAACGTCGCTGCCTCCCTCGCTGCGTCGGAACAAGCTCTTTCCATCACCCTGCTTTAAACTTCAATCTACCTCTGTTTCTCCCTTCTCGCTCCCTCGGCTGCCTACTCGACACCCCGTTTAGCCTCATGGAGCCATGGGCTCTGGTCCTGGCCTGTGATGGACAACCCTCATGACTACCTCATCTCCTCTCCCGCTCCGTCTCGGCAAATAAACCCTGACAATGCGCATAGTTGGGTCATGCTCAACGAGAGCGGCTTCGTCAAGCTCGGAAACGAACGGATCCTCCTCAAGCTCGACTCTAGAATCTCATGCGACCTCTCCGTGCCGCCGGAGCTACGGGCAACCGGCATCCAGTTCCATCGCAAGAGTGACAAGGGTTCCTTGTTCCTAACCAATAAAAGAGTACGCTACGCAGTCCCCGATCGACCCGATCAGAAAATGCAAGAACTAACAACTGCTCTATCAGATTGTCTACCTACCAGCCAAAGCAACCCAAGAACCGAAATTCGAGTCTTTCAGCGCCCCCATCCTGAAGTTCCAAGATTCATCTACATCCTCGTCTATGTGGTGGGGTTGGGTGTGGAAATCGGACTGCATTCCAGTATCAGGTGGTGGCATACCGCCCGACCTACCCCGAGTCGAAGTCAAATTCACCTTTTCTGACGGTGGCATGATGGAGTTCAACGACGCCTACATCAGACTACGCGAGAGACTTTTCCAGTATCAAGAGATGCGCCGAGAGATGGGCCCCGGCACAGACATCCCCGACGAGCCCTTACCCGCGTACGAAGCTACCGGTTCCACGGAGCAATCTACGGCCAGCACGTTGAACGTGCCTTCTAGCGGCCACGCGCGGTCGGAAAGTTCATCCAGTCGCCGTGCGCCTAACGAACCCCCACCCAACTACGATGAGGCTCAGGCTCAACAGCTCAGCAACAGATTGGAAGATCACATCCGCGATGGTGTCAATCGTGGAGAGAATGACCCGTAGTTGGTCATGGGTGCGGATATTGACACAACTGTAGACCAAACTAGAATTTACGATCTGAGCCACCACTGTGGCATAATGAGAAACCATATAGTATGTCCAGCAATAAACGGCGTTGTTTCACAAACTTATTATTATTACCATTATTATTATTACTTACTGGCCTACGGCAAACCCTGCCAGTAAAAGTACTGGGTCGGGGAGCATTGAGGAATCCATGTGCACCAGACAGCCATGGCATCAGTCTCAGCTGTATCAGCGCAAAAGACACCGTGATTCGACCAATACAATTACAAAGATAAAAAGTTCAACATCTCATGCTCTTTTCATGTAATAAGCCAGAGTCAACCTATGAGCGCTAGGATAATGCAATCACGTCATGTGACCTTTCACGTGCTTCTACCTTGAGGCAGTGGGACCAATCAAAATGCCGCAATTCCTGACCAGTTTTCGCTCCGCGATTTTGGCCGAGAGCTTCCGGCCACTTTCGATTTCACGTAAGACCACTCCAACCGCAGTACAGAACCAATTGGCCATTGTTGGTTTTCCTGTTCATACACAATGGGTATCTGGGACACATTTTCCGATCTTGTCGAGGCCGTGACGCCCTGGAGCGTCGTCGAGGCCGAGGCTCCTGCCGCGGCTCCTCAGGTAAGCAGATCCGGGAACCCCTTGTAACCGAGTGACAGAGCTGTTTCTGCCGCAATTGGCCGGCAAGAAAACCTGCGCACCCGCGACTACTGCCCGGAGCAGCTCGAGCTGCTAAATGTTGTCTGTACAATGGTCTTGCTGACTGGCCACGCAGGAGGAGGAACCCGTCGAGGCGGCCAAGGAAGAGACCAACGAGGAGGGCAACGAGGACGCCCAGGCCGAGGACGCCGAGAAGGAGGAGGAAGAGGCTGAGGGCGACGAGGAAGAAGAGGAAGAGGAGGAGGAGGAGGATGAAGAGGAGATTGTCGACCCCAAGGATACTCTCGAGGAAGGTCCGTGAATTACCCCATTTTCACCGCGACGAGCCAATGCGACAATCGCAGTCTACTGCGACTGCCGAGAATCGCTTCTATCGACGTTGCGACAGTCTTCTTTTCGATCGATCGGCGTGCTAACGTTGGTTATGTTGTAGAGTGCAAGCAATCCAAGCAGTGCGCAGGTCCCAAGCACCACTTTGACGACTGCGTCGAGCGCGTTCAGCAGCAGGAGGGCGAGGGCGAGGCCAAGGAGGACTGCGTTGAAGAGTGTACGTTGTCCCGAATCAATCAACTACGGCGACTGGTTACGCATCCACAAACTCAACCGGTCCATTGCAGCGAAAACGCCGAGTGCTAACAAGTGTATCGTCTAGTCTTTCACCTTGCTCACTGCGCCACCGCCTGCGCCGCCCCTAAGCTGTGGTCGAAGCTGAGATAAGCTGTGCCACACAAATGCAACTACGATGTACACGGTACACGTCCGGCCGAGACAGAAAGCTGTTATGACGGTTGTTATCCCAACTCTGACGATGTATAAAAACGGAGCGAGAAAACGAAGACGCAGGATGGCGTGTGTCAAAGGGATAGAAGCATGGATAGGATGAGACAGGGAAATCAGAGCTCGATGGGGTTTGCCTCGTCTGTGTGGTTGGCCGCACGTTTATGCTGTTTTGGGGGAGGCCTGCTCGGGCTGCGGTCTTCCATGTACGACTCGAGGGCACATTTTGTATCATACGCTTCAGCGCTTACAATAGATTTTTCTCTCATAATGTGTTGTCGAACTTCACGATTCATACAATACGAGTGGTATTACTGGGAAGCAAGGCAGTAGGTGAAGCGTGAAGCTAGTTTCTGAAAGACGAGCTTGGCAGCTTGGACAAGGCTACCAGCAGCGAGTCGATGACCGAGGTATTGTCTTGGACAACTCGCTGACTAACAATGCTCACCATTCGGAAGAATTGCGAGTTTGACGTTGTCGAGGCGTGTCATGAGGCCTAAGAGTGACGCTGACTGAGTATCAAGGGCCACGAAAGGGCGGAAAGGTCAAAGAAGACGAGTCTTTTGATTATGGCTATCTTGATGCAACACATCAGACGGCGCTGGGTTGTGCCATCATAGGGACGCGAAGGGTGGTAAACTGAACTGTCCTTACGAGGCCTCCTAGTATCACGATACTTCGTTCGAGGTGCTCCGCTGTTTGAGCAAGACGGAAAAGTCGAACGGGATTGCGGGTGCCTTGTTGGTCGTACGGTAGCGCTGCACTCGTACTGCATCTGTTGGTTCAAGTCATGCATTCTCAAGGCCGTCTGAACAAGACCGCTGCTGTCTTTACATAGGAGCAGCGGGACACGGCGGACCTCGAACTCAACGAGGGGCTTCACCATAGAAAGGATTGGGAAACGAGCAGAAAAAAGCTAATCGTGAAGCACACGTAGGAATCTCCAACATTTTTGTTTTTAGAGAGATACACTCGCAGCACCATCTGAAGATGGCCGGCGGCCGGCTCGGCTGTATCGCGGTCTGCCAGGCCCGGATGATAGCTTGTCAGATGCCCAGGCGCAACAATTGTGTTTCGGCTGTGTTCCGTTTAAGTTATCCTTGAGAGTGATCAGCACGGGAAGAAATAGAAATCATTATCTCTTCTTCTTCATATTGGAACGTTGCATGGCAAAGTCAATGGCAGATCAAACAAGAACTCGATGATTTTGAAACTCTCAAGACATGCACGTGCCGTGGGCAAGAGGCATGGAGAGGGCCAATCGAAGACGATATATAACTTAAAGCAACGGGCTCGAAATGGCGCTCGCAGAGACACAAGGCTAAGATGAAAGCCACGGAAAAGAATAATGGCGGTATTGCAGTGAAGTAAAGTGCAGTAAAAGCGGGCGCCGGGCGGAGCCAGCATCAGGCTGGGCACGTTTCAGCGGCGGCGGCATATTGATTGGTAGGTATATCATCCATGCCTGTCAAATAAAGTAGAAGAAGGAAAACTAGTGCATGCGAGTCAAGGTAGGTGATTGAGTCAATGCAAACGGCAAAGGACGAGCAAGGGACGAGCAAGGGACGAGCAGACAGGGCGAGGTCATGAATTACACTTGACGGCAGTTCGCATTGTTGGACGTTTTGTGCACGAGTGGAACGCGGGATTGATTATGTATTTAATGAAAGAGAAAGGGGACCCTGCGCTGTATTTTAGATAAGCGACCCCGAGGAAGACGGAGAAGCTGGAGGCCAGGAATAAAAGGTGTCCATTATTATCAATAGTAAGTACCTAATAAAATGTGGTCTTGAAGATTCATGGCTTGTGATGGAGCTAGGAGGGGTTCCGACGACCAGGGTCTGAGGAGCTCGCGAGTCGAGACACATGCTTGACATGTTGGGCAAATTGATGTGATCCCTGCATGATCCACGTTTTTTTTTTTTTTGACTGCGGGCATTTGATGGCATTTTTTTGGTAATATATGATGACGCTATCGAATCAAATGACATGGCACAGATGCAACAGCAGCCGTTGGAGCTCGTGGTTAGGTTGTTGATGGGCCAGGCGTTTGACAGTGGACCGAGGTTCGCGGCCGTCTTTCCTGTTATGTGCAGTGGCGGTTTGAACAGGAAAAGGGTGCAACAAGACTGCAAATACAAAGCAAACGATGGAGACAGTTGGGATGGTGGCGCTTGGGTTCATAATTTTTATGCTGGATGGGACGGAGATTTATTTGCGTTACTCTCGGGCAAGTCGGGTCAACCAAGTTAATGGTTTGTGGGCGTCTGTGCGGCCAACCGTGCTGGTTCCCACACGTGGTGATTTTCACCAGGTGATGGCTATTTGTGAAGGCACTTATGCATGTCTGACATTTTGTGTGAGTTCGGGATCCCGACTCGGGATGTGTCAAAAACTCGGATAATGTGTATGATGTCACGGAGTTTGCCGCCTCGAAATGCGCATTCGGCTAATTGAGGGAGCCAGCCAGCCAGCCAGCACGCAGTTCAACTGGGAAGACGAAAGCTGTGCGTGCCATGCGCACGTCCTTTTGGGCGGCGGGAGGGAATCGCTGATTTAGTGGCGGTGGTTGGTGGTTACGTAGTTGAAGATTGTGCCGATGAGGAATCGAGGTTCCGCGGGTCGTGGGTCGTGGGTACGCAGATACGAAAGAGATAGAGACGCCGGCGAGAACCTTGTTCAAAGAGTACCGCCACCACAGTTGAGCTGGAGCAGCAAATGTAGGTACTCGATGAGCTGGGGAAGTGAGCTAAAAAGAAAAAAGGCTTGACCGAAATCACCGTTGCTACCGCACTGTTTATTGTGGAGGGACCGAGGGTCGATGTGCTGTAATTGGGGGCAAAAGAGGCAAGGCCGTACGACGCCAATCACAACTTCACAAGAAGAAGGAACGGAACAGGGTTCTAGGGTTGTAGTTGGGAAAAACAAGAGAAAAACGAGAGAGAAAAAGAAAGGGCTTGCAGGTTGCAATCAAAAGACCGACCTCGAGAGCGGAACTATTTGCTGCAAGGAGAATGGTCTCGTACGGATGGAAGCGTGGTGGCTTTTCTGGGGCCGTCTCAGTGGCTGCTGTGTTAGGTACCTACGCAGGTACCTACCTACCTACCTAGGTAGTCAATGCATCTTAATATAGCACCCGCTGCCCTATAGCTCGCCTGTAACCTAGATGTAAAAGGAGCCCATAAGGGGTAATTGCAGGGCAAAAGGCGGGTGCTAAGTATTACTCTGCGACTGAATTCATGCAGACACTGAGCTGTCGAGATGATTTTGAAAAGAAAATTGGATTGTAGGAAAAGGAAGCTATATTATATCTGAGCAGACTAAATCACGTTCTCAAATACCTCTCCTTTTTAAGTTGCACTCGACCTGTCGCTGCATTGCCGCCACCGCTGTGCGTCCAATGAACCCCACAGCCACAGGTCCCTTCTAATACCTCGCTGCTGACACTTTGTCACCATTGCAGACACCCCGGCTCTCCTTCAGAGAGGGGCATCTACAGTGGATCAGTGGGCTGCACCACAATAGCAGTGGAGATCAACCACTCGCCTACCCACAGTCACTAACCCTTCTCTTCAACCAGATACTACCCTCAAACCTATCCCGCGACACCCGCCCGCTCACTCAGGGACCACCCAGACCAGGAAAGAAGGAAAGAAGAAGAGGGAAAATAGTGACAGTTACATAGCCATATAATTTTAAATTAATCGCCCCTCCACATGACAACTGACAAAAGCAATTTGGGCATCTGCTCCGGAGTTCGCTGCTCTCGTGGTCTACACCTACTAGCCCATCTGATGAACCGTCTGGTCCTGTCTACCTGCCCCCCAGGCTCGTCTCGTGTTTGCTACAAAACATCAACTCCTCCCCCTCCTCCATCACGCAGTCTCGTCTCGACTTGCCTTTCCCTTTTCCGGGCTCCGACGCATCATCATTATCGAGCCACCTGTTGATTCCGCCACTTATTCTCAAAGTATAGTTTCTCTTAATACAGACACGGACAGCGAGAGATCTCGTCCACCAGTGTTTGCTCCCGTCCAACATCGGTTACAGCATCGCAACGCAGCGTCAAATATTTCGTCAGCAACTACGCATACTAGCATCAATACCCCGGCTCTTTTTTATAAAGCCTACTCAGGCCAGCTTGCTAAAAATAAAAGACCGCGCCCAAAAAAAAAGAGGTCACGGCCGCCCATCCCAGCTAGCTACTACTGCACGTCTTGCAGTAGTCGGCTCCATTTTCTGCTGCCCGTCTCCAGAAGAACGTTGGCCACCTCAGGACTCAAGCCAAGGTTTTGAGGCTTGCAGAACGAAGAGCCTCTTGTCCCTCGCCAGCTAAATTCAGTTCATCAATTCCCTCGATACCCCCACGAGTGACCCCGAAAGAGATATAATACATCAGTCGCCCCCAGACTCAAATCTCACTCCCCTTTCCTCGGTTGAGACCACCCACTTCAGATCTCACCAACCACCATACCAGTCGGGTCAAACGCCAGGCCTCGCCGCAAAAAGTACCGAGTCCACCTCTTACCTGCAAACCGCCCTCGTGCCTCTTTACCTTTGGGCGCGTGAGACAATCGCAGAGTCTCTCACACATTCTCACTCCATTTTTAACGACTGCCATCTTTTCCCTAACTAGGCCTCGAGTACTCGACAGTTGTCGCCGGACACGACCGGCCTCTCGGCCACACCTCCAACAATTCATCTGCACAGCCGGCATACTGCCACCAGCCACACACCATGGATCAGGATACCCAAAGGCCTGAGGGCAAGTTGGACTCGCCCATCTATAGCTCACACGAGCAGCCCGAAACCAACAGGCGCCTGACCGGCTCCTCCTCTGCCGCACCCGCCACCCAATATCGCACCTACAAGCGCCGCTGGTTCGGCCTCTTGCAACTAGTCTTGATGAATATTGTGGTTTCCTGGTGTGTAAGTAATTGCCATTCTCCCTCTTCGCTAAAACAATTCTGCCCGCGAACCTCTCTTCTTCCAAGGTACTGACAAAAAGCAGTGGCTCTCATACGCACCTGTAGCAGACAAATCCGCCAGCTACTACGGCGTCTCCAACAATGACATCAACTGGATAAGCATCGCCTTCTTCTTTTCCTTTGTCGTCGCCACCGTCCCCGCCATCATCGCCCTGCATCGTTCCCCGCGCGTCGCCATCATAATCTCCGCCGTGCTCATGCTCGTTGGCAACTGGATTCGCTACGCCGGCTCCAAGCACCGTTCCGGTGGTAACTACGGCTACGCCATGGGCGGTACCATTGTCATTGGCCTCGCTCAGCCTTTTGTTCTCGGCGCGCCCTCGGCCTACTCGGATCTGTGGTTCACCACCCGTGGCCGCCTCGCCGCCACCGCCGTCACCTCTCTCGCCAACCCCTTTGGCTCCGCCCTCGGCCAGCTCATCAACCCGCTCTGGGTCTCGTCCACCGGCGACATCTCCAACATGGTGCTCTACGTCGCCATCATCGCCTCGGTCGCTTGCGTGCCTGCTCTCGCCATCCCCTCGCGGCCACCCACGCCCCCCGGCCCCACTGGCGAGACGCCGAAGATTGAGCTCCGCGCCTCGGCCCGCGCCGTGCTCTCCTCCCTTGAGCTTTGGCTCATGCTCATCCCCTTCTTCGTCTTTGTCGGCTTCTTCAACTCATTCAACTCGCTTCTCAACCAGATCCTTGTCCCCTACGGCTTCACCGACGACGAGGCTGGCGTCGGTGGCGCCGTCTCCATCGGCGTCGGCATCGTCACTGCTGCCATCACCTCCCCCATTATCGCCCGCTTCCACAGCCTCATCCTCTCCATCAAGATCCTCATCCCCATCCTCGGTCTTTCCTACCTCGTCCTCCTCTGGATGCCCGAGACCCATGATGCTGGCGGCGTCGCCGGCCCATACGTCATCATGGCCGTCCTCGGCGCCTCCAGCTTCGCCCTCGTCCCCGTCGCGCTCGAGTTCCTCACAGAGGTCAGCCACCCGCTTGGCCCAGAGGTCACCTCCACCGTTGCTTGGGCCGGCGGCCAGATCTTCGGCGCCGTCTTCCTCATCATCGGCAACCACCTCGTCGACGGCGAAAACGGCGACCCCCCGCGCAACATGAAGCGCTACCTCATCTTCCAGGCCGTCGTTTGCATGGTCATCGTCCCCGTCCCGCTCATGCTCGGACTCTTTGGCCGCAAGGAAAAGGTTGTTCTGCGTCGCTTCAAGGGCGACACGGCACCCAGCGAGTCGTCTCTCAGCCAGGCCTAAAAGATTGTTGCATTTGGAAAAAGTCAATGCAACTTTTTTTGTTTTTTTTTTTTCACAAATTTTGTCATCATTGTTGCTTGGATAGCCTACTGCATTTTGTATATACCTGGAATGGTGCGTGGGTCATGACTTTTTTGCAAGACGTCTTTGTCTTGTATGTATCTTTTGAGTTTTAAAACGTCGTATATACCACCTTTTCACCTTGTCAACTACCAGACTAGCTACGAGGATCAAGATTTCTTGAATGAGAGAACCATGAGAAAGTCTGATCAGGAGAAAAACACTACCATGGAAAGAAAGAGAGTTGATGCAAACCAGTGCTTATATTAGTAATATGTAATGATAGTATACGGGAAGTCATTTCGACCTTTTTGCAACAATAATAATGCACGCAAACCAATTTATTGTGCAGCTTACAGCTCCAGGATCTCCTCCCACTGCGTTCTCATCCTCTCCATCTCGCGCCAGCACTTCGCGCCCAATTCCTCCATCCCCAGGAGCTGCTCCCTCGTCACCGTCCGCGCGCCATACCGCCTTCCGCACTTTTTATTCAGCGAGCCTGTCGTGTCGTCCTCCTCCGGGTCCTCGACCTCGCCTTGCCAGCCCCAGTCCTCGACCTCGGTGGGCTTGACAAACGAGTCACCCGCGCGGTCGTAGGCGCTGCCCCACTTGATACGCTCGGCGGCGAGCTCGTCGAGGATGGACTGCTCCTGCATCGTGAGCCACACGGGAGCGTAGGCGCCGCGGTAGCCGGTGGACGTGTGCCAGGGAGAGCCGGCCCAGCGGCAGAGGACGAGGGCGAACTGGTACAACCAGAACAGGAATGCGGGGAGCGGGAAGAGCGTGCTGGCGACGATGCCGGGATGCGAGAGGTACATTCGGGGGCCGACGAGGGTGGTGTCCTCGGATTTGGTGGTGTCTTTGACGTCGGTTGACTTCGAACCCGGACGCGACGGCGTGGTACAAGCGATGGCGTCGTGGAGCAGGCTCTGCGCGTACGGACGGACATGCGGCAGGGTGCTGGTGAGGCAGAGAATATCGGTGAGGCGTTTGGCCGACTCGTAGGCCGCGGGATGGGTGAGGCACTGGATGTCGTCAACGTCAAAGGTGTTGCGGTGCGCCTCGACGCTGCTGGACCAGATGATGCGGCCGGGAGGCAGGACCGAGCTCCTCGGACGGGTGAGCAGCGGCCTGAGCTTGTGCGTAAGGCAGTAGTGGCCGAATGTGCACGCGGTAAAGACTTCGCCAAGCAGCGGTTTCTCGGGCTATAGAGACGATCAAAGCATGTTAGTAAGTGAGGCCATAAACTAGATTAGGGCCGGACCGGACGGGGGTCTACATACATAGCCGTAGCTTGATCGCTCGTTGAGAATGCACGTCGGCAGCGCAGTCTTGAAATCTGGATACGTCGCAGTCTCCAGCAGGCCCTTTGTGAAAAACGACTTGATCGCGCCACCCCAGTTGACGCCCTCCCAGCCTCCATACGCCGCATTGTACACGACGCTGTCGAGCCGCGGCACGCGCACATTTGTGAGATACTCGTCCGGAAGGCCCTCTGGGTTGCTCACCGTGCTACCGCACAGCGCGTCCGCAAAGGTGTACAGGCCCTTGAGGTCGCAGAGGTCTAGCGGCAGCGAGAGGACATGGATGCGCGCTACCGTGTCCTGCCAGCGATATGCGGCGGCGCCGCCGGCGCGGCTGCGCAGGACAGGGGCGGGTTTCTGCGCCGCGGCGGTGGCATAGGCGCGCAGGACGCGGATAGTCTCAAGTGATTTGTGGGCGCTGCGTGTGGTGGGAAGGAGGATCAGGTGCGAGGTGAGGGAGCGCGTGGCGAGGAACTCGTCAATGAGGCGCTGGGCTATGCCTAGGCCGATTCCACTGTTGTTGATTGAGAACACATTTTGTTAGCTTCTTCTTCTCTGCATGCTGAGGACATTGGCGCCTTGCTAAGAACTTGTGAGAACCGCAGAGTAATTGGGGAGCATTGGAGTTGGCAAAGGGCATATAATCAGGAAGTGCTTGTGTAGCTTTGCGGCGTCAGGGGGGGACACTGTGACCAGACAAAAGCCAAAGCCAGAACCGAGAAAGGAGGGGCTTCGAACTACTGCATCAATTGGCATGTCTTTGAGCGACCTCTCCTTATGGCAATCCGCTCAAAACTGCAAATCGCATGGTATTTACCTGTTAGCTCCCGTAATGAGGACAAAGAGCTGGTCGTAGTCAGGCACCTTTTCCCACGGCGCGGGCCGCGCGACGGGAACGGCAGAGACCATGATCGCGGTTTCAGGGAGCTACTCGTACGGCCGAGTGAGGCTTGTAGTCTCTGTCGTCTGCGGTGAGCTTTTTTCTTTTTGTCTGTGATGGGAATAGGTCCGCAAGGGCAACGCGTCAGAGGCAAAAAGACAATCATGCATGATCTGGGGGTTGATGTGACCAATCTCAACTTTTTCAAGCAAGAGCTCCCTTTGGGTGGGGCCGGCACTGCCATCAAGGCAGACCTGCAACAGCTCACAATACATGTCCAATAGACAGCCTCCATATAGACAGTACTTTTATGGCTCGATTCGTTCAAATCATTTTCTTTTGTTACATCATTTAGGTTATAGCTATTGTACTTGTTTTCGCATCCTTCTTGATTCGTCTCAAATGCATGTACTTTAACTGTAGATGACTTGAGCCGGCACTGATTGCTTGCTCATACATTTTCGCCGTAGCCATCCACAGATCAGTCTCTGCTGCTCTGACCTTCCTTGATGGCAGCTAGGATTAGCTCCTTGGCTTTTTCGACACCCTCCTCCGTGCCGATAATCTCAATGGCCTCGTCTTTGGCCTGGTCGCGGGGCACCTGAATCTTGCAGTTGCTCTGCTCGCGGATCGAGTTCACCTTTGAACCGCCCTGGCCAATGACGAATCGGTATGTCCTGGGGTCAGGAAGCACCAGATAGCCCGTGGTGTCCTGCTTCTTGGCCTGAGATAGCGCCTTTTCAATCAGTTCCTTGGCCTTGGCAATGTTCTCGGGGTTGCCACGAAGGACCCAGGGGATATCGCCTGTCTCGCCGTTAGCAGTCTTGACAATGTGCCATGAGTGAGCATCGGCAGTGGAGTCGGCATCGTCGGTAATCAGGGGCAGAGCGCCTCCAGTCACACGAGGCCCAGCCTCAGGCTTGCTGGGCAGCTTCTGGCCAGCGTGATCAACTGTGACCTGATGGTTATTGCGAAGCTGGCGGAAGAATTGGCCACCATTGGAGATGGTGTTGTGAAGGTTGCGAGGGATCTGAAGAGTCTCGCCTTCCTGCGACTTCAGCAGAGTAGCAATGTGCTCTTTGGCCTGAGACACCTTCTCGGCAAGTCCAGAGATCTTGACTCCAGTCTTGCCATCGCCCTGGCGAGGGACATCGATGGTGACACCGAGCTTGGTCTCCAGCTGGCGCTTGGCATCACCACCGCGCCCAATCAAGTTTCGGTGCTGGTCAATAGGCACGTCCATCACTTCGGTAATCTGGCTGTCGCGCTGGGCCACAATCTCTTCGATGCGCTTAATGATCTTGTCCACAATATCGGTGCGGCCTTCAACCTTGATAGTGTTGCCATCCGCCTCCTGCTTGGGGAACTGGATCGTTCTAGCCAAAGAACGTCGGTCGTCAGATCCGCCGGCGCCGACAACAATATCGCGCAGAGCAGAGCCTACAGTGTATTAGTAGAGTTTATTAGAAGGAGTAAGCAATCACACTTACCACTAGCTCCGATCAGAGCGCGATGATGCTTCTTGTCAACATCGACCGTCTTGACAACGGTGTCGTCGAAAACGGCACGCTTCTCCTCGAGTGCCTTCTTGGCCTTGGCTACCTGCGAGGCGGTGCCCTTGATCAGGATCTGAACCGTGTCGGTATCACGGTCAGCAGGAACGTCGATGCGGGCACCAGTCTGCTGGCGAAGCTCGTCAAGAGCAGCACCACCTTGTCCGATAAGAGATCCAACCTGCTTCTGCTGAAAGGGGACAGTAGCAGTGGCAGAGTGCTCCTCCAGGTACTTGTGAAGAGAAAAGATCTCGTCGCGAGCCTCGTCAGCACCCTTCTTAGGACCGCGGATGATGACCTCGTCAGGAGCCTGCTGGCGACGGCCCTTGCCAGCGTCGCTTGCGGCGTCGGTGTTGGACTGCTCATCGGAAGCGTTCTTCGCAGAGCGAGGGAAGAAGATGAGTACCTTGTAGCGGGTTTGAAGGCGATTGATTTGGGTACCCTGAGTACCAATGAGTTCACGGTGGTACTTGGGGTCAATCTTGAGGGTGTGCGTTGTTTCATCTGCGAGAGTGCGGCTCAAATTCTGAATGTAGGTTCTGGCCGTCTCGGCCTTAGCCTTGGGACCCTTCAGCTCAACCTTGCCATCCTGGACCTGAATTTCAACATCGAAGCGGTCACGAAGCTCCTTGATGTTGCTGCCACCCTTGCCAATAAGATGGTTGGCGTACTTTTGAGGAAAGTCAAAAGACAAGGTAAAGCCGCGTTCCATGTCATCCTGCTTCTCCTGCTCGATGAATGCAGTCGCCTTGGCGGCCAAGTTCTTGACGGCAGAGCTAGGACCACGTAGGGTAACGGTGGTGCCGACCTTTGTGACTCGGATGGGAATCTTGTCAGCAGCACGATTTTCCTGCTCCTTCTTAATGAAGCGGCGGAGTCTTTCGTGGTACTTGGCAGGAACATCAAGAGCAACGCTGTCGAGGCTCTCTTGCTGGCCGATCAGGTCGAGAATATGCTTCTGGGCGTCGGCAAGGCCCTTCTGGAAAGCAGCCACCTCAGCGTCGGAGGGCTTCACGCGAGGAGGCTGGTAGCCACTGTCGACACCGCTGGGGCCTTCGAAAACTAGCAGTACAGAGCCTTGAGGCTGTCCAGCCTCCGGAACAACCAGCTGCACGCCATACTCCTTCTTGAGACGGGGAGAAACATCGGTGCGCAGGTGTTGGTGGAAGAAGGGATCAACATTGACGTTTCGCATTCTAGCGGGCGGGTGGCCGTTGATGATGCCAGTAATCTCAGACTGGGCACGAATAGCGTTCTTTCCATCTCGTGAGTAGAGTTCCCATGGCAAAGCGCCATCCTGAGAGAAGGGCGTGTTGATGTGGGTGCTGTAGAGCTTCTCGAGGCGGTCAATTTCACGGCGCTGGCGAAGGTAGCGAGTGATATTGGCGGCATGAACAGCAGCCCCGCTGGGAGCATTGCGGTGGAATCTAGACAGATCAATGTTGGACATTTGCATTCCCATAGCAAGATCCATGGCCTTTTCCACGCCAACTTGAACTTGGCCAGGTGGACCGACAATGGTTATCAGGTCGTCCTCGTCATCTGAAGGAAGGATGATGGCACAGCCAGTGTCGGAGAAGAATTCCTCCATGGGGACACCGCGGTTGCCGATAATGAACTGGTGGCGACCACGCTGGATGGACAGCTGCTCAAGTTCAAGCTGTTTGTGAAGCTCCGCAACCTTTCTCTCGAGCTCGGCGCGAACGTTTTGGACGGCGTTGCGATCACCAGCGAGCTGGATGTGCTCATCATCGGCGCCAGCGGGGTGGAAAATGGGCCGCTGGCCTGGAGCGGCCGGGACAGGTCCAGGTCCAGAGCTGAGGTGCTGGTGCGGGGGGACTCGAATCTGAACGCCATGCGCCTCCTCAAGAGCTTGAGCAAGAGAGTTGCCGGGTCCAGCCAGAAAAGGATAGAAAGCGGCAGGGATACCACGGACTTTGGTCTGGGAAGCAGCAGAGCGCTCATTGGCAATCTTCAGAATCTCATTGCGAGCGGAAGCAGCAGAAAGGGCATTGCCCTCAACCAGAACATTGATGGTGGCATCCTCGTCATCGTCGAGCTGTTGGGTATCGTCGGCCTTGGGAAGCTGAATCTTGGCGCCAGTCTTTTCTTGCAGAGCCTTGATGGTAGAGCCGCCCTTGCCAATGATGTGTGCGCGAGCCGAATAGGGTATCGCAACTTCAATGACAGTCTACAACGCATGTTAGCACATGTTGAACAGCATCGCCATCTACCACTTACGCGTCGGCCAATCTGATTGACTAGATCCTTGAGTGCCTGCTGAGCAACATCCTGAGGACCAGTAGCATCGAACTTGACGCGGCCATTGCTAACAGTAGACATGGTAATATTGGCACGAGACTTGCGATTCAGGTCGCGAAGAATTTCGGAGATGGGTCTTTTGAGCTTGCTCCGCTCCATGATGAACTGGGGCTCGAGGGTGACAGACTCGACCTGGCGCCCGGGAATTGACATGACTGGAGGGGGGACCTGGCTAGTAGGACCGCCGGCGGCGGTGGCAGTAGGAGCGGGAGGAGTAGCATTCTGAGGAGCGCCATTGGAGCCGTTTTGCTTGGGAGCACCGTTCTTGGCGCTCCAGATAGGGACGACGTTGGAAGTCTTGCCCTTGGGGGCACCAAGCTCAGGGAAGACTTCATGAGACTGAGTATCGAGCGAAGACTGCTTCTCCTTTTGCTTGCCGGCGGTAGTAGAGCTCATAGGGGCGGCCCAAGAACCAGAGGCGTCGTTGGCGGGCTTGGGGAGGTCGACATCGGGGACGTCCTCGACGGTGACGGGGTGGGGGACGTGCTGGGCATGCTCCTGCATGAGCCTCTGGGCGGCAGAGAGCTCGCCAGAGCTTGCGGGTTCGACGGAGGCCATGACGAGGAGTCGAAGTCGGAACGAGCCAGAGAGGAGCGAGGCACTGTCTGAGGTAGGGGTCAGCTTGGATCCATGATGCATTGGGGTTTGCGGAGCCTGGCGAGGGCATGCAAGAATTCTGGACCCGGGTCGGGACGTAATTTACATACAAAGATCAGTGGCCGTTTATTGCAGGGAGAGGCGACCGACCAATGAGGACGGAGGTAGAATGCCGAAGAGACGAAGGTATTAGATGCGGTTGGTGGTAGTTTTGTGTGTGGAGTGCGCTGGGCGTCTAGAACATTGTGCAGACGCCAACAAAGAGCGATAACCGGTAACCAGAGGAATAGACCAGGAGACGAGGCGGATGCCAGGGGAATTGACGATGATGCCAGATGATGGCGAGGGGTGCAGCAGGAGAGCAGATGGTTTGAAGAGGGTGATGTGGAAGTTTCTCCAGCTTTCTCCACGTTGCGCTTGTCGAGTCGTCCAGAGTCTGGCTATCTGGGTCCGAGTGGACAGGGGCACGAGGGGTTGGACAGCTTTTGGCGGGCAGCGAGCCGGTGGTGGTTTTTTTTTTTTGTCTCCTCTCCCTTTTCCTGGGTATTTTCGCAGTCCTCAACTACCTACCTACCTATCCATACAACCGTTTTTAGCTTTGTAGTGGGAGCGCGTGGTGTGCATTGAGGGCGTTGATTATTAGGCAGGCCAGGTAGGTGAGGTTGGAGACTCTCCAGGCAACTTTTTGGCGGACTCAGGAGTGCAAAGGGGGGTCTGGCCACGCTGGAAAACTTGCAAAGTGACACTAATGGCAGAGCATTTGATGGCGATCCCGCGCATTGTCCCTCGACTTTTTCTTTAGCGGGTTGGCCGCAGCGCACAGGTGCTGAGTTCCTATTTATTTTGACTAAATACCTAGCCAATCGCCAGACTACGGTGGCTAGATGCAGTGGACTGACGGCTACTGTACGGTCTGTACCACAGACAAACATTGACGTGACACCATTCTTTTGTTCATTCTCTCTTATTCGTGCCGTTGTTGCACTGACTCTGATGAATCACTATATTGTGTTGCCGGGGCCGATGCTTTCTGCTGCAAAGACACTGGTTCTGTTGAATTACTGGATTGTGTTGCCGTAGCCGATGCTTTCTGCGGCAAAGACGATTTACTCGTATAGCCCAAGCGCCGTAAAGCTGATCGGATAGCGTATTTGCCGTATCGGCCCTTGAAAAGGTCTTCTGAGATCGCTGCAGAAGTCGCTTGACGCCCCTTCTTTGATCCCTTGATATACTCGATCATAAGGTCGACATCTTCGGCGAGCATTACTGGGGGCCGGCCAGAACGAGGTCGAATTTCGGCGTCTTTGGCAGCCACGCTGCGTTTGACTTGATTAATGGTCAAGCCTGTAATGCTAGCAATCCGAGACTGCGTGAAACCGGCATCGTAGTAAAGGGTACGTATCCGAGCACGATCGTCGCGAGTAACGTGCTTCGTGTGTGTGCCGGTGCGTGGCATAGTGACGGACTTTTTGCTATGTGTTGAAAGAGGGTTTGAGATGGTTTAAAAAAGTCCCGTAATTAAGTCGCCGTGAGGTGGGACTAATGAAAGGCTCAAAATAGCCCCTGAATTCTGGCTGGCTGATTTCCTAGTGGCTCATCGTGACTTTGCAGGGGTGCAAATTTTCAGCCTTCAATCTGTAGACGTGACGATCCAGTTCGGGCTTTGCTACGCGCATCCAGTGCCATTGGCCGCCGCCTGCGCAGATCTACCCTCCAGATTTGGCACAGTCTCTCGCCGAAATTGGAGATGGATATCGGAAACTAGCACGCGGGTATCGTGATTGAGCTGAAGAAGCGCAAGTTTCCTACCTTTATAGCCATCAGGCTTCGTACTTTTCTAAGGTCTCGCACAAAAGGACAACAGCCAAGAGTCAGCGAAAACCGAAGCTCATGAAAATGATACCTGCTACTTCATTCAACATGTCTAGTCGAAGGTTTGGTTGGCTCATTAGTCTTATCGAGACTTGTCATTACTCCAAACCGGCTCGCCGTTGTCTTCAAATGGTTCATGTTTCATGACGCTACCCTGAATCAAAGCTGGGAATAGGACGGCATTATGCGCCAACTGGAATCTACCATTAATACCATTGTTCGTTGGCTGCTATTCAATTCATGTCCTGCTACGATAGACGGATATAGACGTCAAAACATGTGTTGCTTAGCCTGTTGTCCAAGCGCAAGCTATATTGCTATGCTTTGTCCCGAGGAATTGCGGAACCCATTTTCTATTTACACCTCAGGTATCAGGGCTCCGGTGTAACTTGCCAATAAAGTAAAAGTTGCGAATATGCGCACGCAAAGCCGATCACGCAACGTGGCTCGATGTAGGCCCACGACCATGGCATGATACTGCTATTTAACCTGAGTATTGCGGCTTTCGATATTTTAGGATATGCGGCCAACAGCGCATCACAAATTACCATGCAAGGTGAAAATGACGCAAAGGAAGGAAGTACTAATAAGATGGCCATATAGCGGGAGCATGGGGTGCGTCAATCACACCTC
This sequence comes from Aschersonia sp. MBC 622, assembly GCA_030782805.1. Classification (NCBI taxonomy): domain Eukaryota; kingdom Fungi; phylum Ascomycota; class Sordariomycetes; order Hypocreales; family Clavicipitaceae; genus Aschersonia; species Aschersonia sp. MBC 622. The sequence continues at coordinate 35,569 of JARJPL010000369.1, read as the reverse complement.
AAACAAAGTAGTGGAGGTAGTTCTATAGGTTGATGCGTCTATCATGCATCCTGCATCATATTTATGCCGTCTCTTTTGGCCTCTACGTGTTCGAGTGCCGACTCGAGGCTCGGTCCGCGAGATGCAGCACGATTACGATACGGCAAGCACAACATCAGACGAGGAATATTTTGCAACATGAGTCAGACATAGAAAATCGAAAATAACAGGGCTGTTTGGCTTCCATCCAACATGGCTGCAGTCGCGAGAGAGGGCCAGAAGAGTGGCACCTTGGCCCAAAGCCAAAACGCCTGGATTCGGCATTAATATCCACACAACAGGGGCGTTGACGGCGGGTAGAGACAAGCGACCTTTTGGCAGAACTGTGCATGAAACAATAGACGTGGGTAAAATTGATGCTGCCTGCAATTTCTCTGACGGCTAAGATGAAAGGCGGCCAGGGCAGCATAGCCGTGCGGCGTATTGTGCATGGGGACACAAGCACACACAATTCGTACATACATATGTCAGTGTGACCAGCCAGCAAGGCAGCCAGTGCCAGTGCCACATCAACCGCATGCATGCATCTGTAAATGATGGCGCCTGCTGCAAGATGCATGTTGGCGGGGCTGACGGCTTCATCTACCATGGGACTGTCGCAGGATTGAGTCAAAGTCCAGTCCGTGTTTCGCTTGTGTTTTCTGCGATCCCCGGGCTTTTTCTGGGAGTCTGAGACGCGTCTTGGGCAAGCAGACTATGCGACCTGGTCGGGGTTGGTGGATCAGCCGGTGGCAGATGAGGAGATGAGGGGAGTTAATAATGGAGAGGAGTTGCATGTTTCTGGGTGTCCTGTAATAGCTAAACCAGCAATATCAGTAAGAAGTCTGGGCCAATCGCAGACGATGCCTTTGCTGGTAAATAGTGATGAACAAGTTGGAAAAAAAAGTCCTGACAACACCAGCCAGCAGCCACCACGGTCCACCAACACCACAACTAGTTATGGAGTCAACTCCGTAATAATACACCAACTCGGCAACTTTGGCAGTTGGTTACTGGCTCTGGCTTCATGATTGTGGAAGCCCGTGGGCGCAACCCACTCACACTTTGTTAACTTGCACTTTTGAGTTGGGTGATGACTGGACGGGGATACGTTGCATGAGTTTGGACGGACGGGGGAGGCTGTGGGCAGAAGGAATTGCATTTGCCGAGTCTTGCTCTGCTTCTTTCTCCCCGTGTCATCACGCGGAGCGTGGCTTGTCGTCGTGCATACTTAATAGTACATTTTCGTCTTTAGCTTTTCGCGTCTGTGTCGACCGCACCAAGCGTGACAATTGGCGCCTCAGGTACTCCGTAGCGGCAATGAGAAGCCCACCATGAGAAGCCCACCATGAGAAGCCCAGGCCTCAACCAACGCGGCGAGTACCCTAGCAGATGTCGACAGGAGAACGGGGCAGACATGGGCGTGTGCCTGGAGCCTGGAGATGTGTGTGCCAGCAGAGGAGCAAAGGACCATTGATTGCCAAGTAGATTCTCCCTCCCCACATTAGCGAGGGTCAGTGGGAATATTCGATAATAGTGTCGAAGTTGGGCGACGCAACGCTGCAGCTTCTGTGTCTTTTGTGAATTGTGCGCTCGGTTGGGTAATAATGAGGTCTCGCCGGAAGAGGACGAGGTTAGATCAGCTTGGTAGCCGCACCGCGTCGGGACGCGTGGGCATACGCTAAGACTACATCGCAGATTAAAGTCAATGTCGGCTTGTGTTGATGTGTAATGATCGTCTGCTTTGTGGCTGCCGCCGTCTTTTCTTTCTCGTCTAGCAGCGGCTGTGCTGATTCAGATACTTGAAAGGTATCCATTGGTAGGTAGGTACAAAATAATAGGCCAGACTGCCAGTTGTTTACAGGACCGTGCTGTCAAAAGATTTCGCTGCCAATATCTGCTTCTGCCAACTGGCTTCAGTCCCTGCCGACTGGTTCCAAGTTCCAAGTTCCCTGTCAGGTACCTGGGAGCCCACCAAAATAACCCGACGCCCGCTAACCCATCAACTAAATAAAACCGCGCCGAGACCCCTGATACCATGGCAGGTACCTCTGTAACTTATAATTAGCCGGCAAAAATGCCTGTAATAGCTGTACTTGGGAGGTACCGCGAAGCACTATAAGCCTCCACCCAAAACACCACTAATAACATGCATATTGAACGACTAAAAAACCTCGTGAGAACTGCTGTACATTGCTGTCGTGTAGGTATTTACGTCCCGGTACAACCACCCTTTCATCCATCCTTCTAGTTCAACCATCCTTCGTCCACACACACACACCCTCACACACTCTTCAAATTGCGCTTCCACACTGTCATCCTCTAGGTCTTGTGCAGAAAGCTTACAGGCAAACAGATATGGTCCCGGTCTGAGTGAGACCTTGTCGCTCTACCTTCTCCAGACCGACACAGCTAGACACTGGGTGCCGCTTGCTCTCTTGCTTCTTTCCATCCCGCCATCTCTTACTTTTCCTGCCCCCCCAACATGGACAAGAATTCGTCCCACCTCAACGGTAGCTCGCACCGTCGTCGACTTGTCAAAAAGTCATCTCATCATTACTCGCGCTCTTCCTCAGGTCTCGATAGCGCCCACGACGCCCACTCCATCCACAGCAAACGCAGCTCCTCGAATAGCCTTCGGCGCACCCCCAGCGCTCCCCCACCCGTGCGACCAAACAACAACATCGCCGGCGCCTTTGCTGCCTCAACCTCGTCTTCTCCTCGCCATCCCTCCCAGGCCCAGCCCTCGAATGTGTCACCGCTGCTGCAGCAGGGTCACTTCGCCGCCGCCGCCGCAGCCGTCGCACCCTCGTCTTCTTCGTCACGCCTTGCCTACCGCAACAGTCCGTCCTTACCCTCTGAGCATCAGTTTCGCCAGCCCGCGCCCGCCCCAGATTCGGCGCCCACTCCCGGAAAGTCAGTTCCCGACGATTTCATCGGCGCTCCGTTTGACGGCGCCGCCATCCTGAGCAGCATCGACTCGGCATCCTACAGCCCTGCGCCCGTCGCTGCTCCTTCACCAGCTGCATCGACTGCCAGCACCGCCACTACCGCCATCACCACTCCACGCACATCCATCCCCGCCCAACCGCCAAAGTCGTCTTCAACAACCGCCGTCGTTGCTCGCGCCGCCGCACCCATATTCCGTGCCGTCAGTACCAACAAAACCAAACCCGCCCTTCGTTCCTCCAAAAGTGTCACGACCATGGATTCAGGCGTCACCCTCGTCGACAAGTCGGGCACCCGGGTCGAGTCACAGGCCGCCACGCCCAATAGGTATTCGGACGAGTCCGGCGGCATCCCCTCCAAACCGCCCACCGTCCGCAAGAAGTCGGGCTTTTCTGGTTTCGTCAACAGTCTAGTGGGCTCCCAGAAGAAGCCCATGATTTCCGCACCAGAAAATCCCATTCACGTCACCCATGTTGGCTACGACAGCTCTACTGGTCAATTTACGGTATGTCATCAACCCCGCTCATCAGACACACTCATTATAACGCAAGCTTTCTGACTTGACGCAAAGGGTCTGCCAAAGGAATGGCAACGCTTAATCAACGAAAGCGGCATTCCCGAAAAAGAGCGCCGCGAGAACCCCCAGACCATGGTCGATATTTTGCAATTCTATAAAGAGACCACAGAGAGGGCCCCCGAGGATCAGATTCTCGAAAAATTCGGCCACGCTGCCTCAGACAGATCACAATATGCCACTCCCAACCCTTCCAACCCAACATCGCCAACCATGTATCCTACCAACTACATGGGTACATAAACTTCACCCGCCCCCGCATCCGTCCACCAGTGGCTAATCCCGTCGCACAGGAAGCTTTGAGAACCCCCGAGCTGCGCCTCCAGTCCCTGCCAAGGGCCACGGCCTACCCTCGTCGAAAGACATGGTACCCAGCCGACCTGCACCGCGCCCTCCCGTCAGCATGGGCAATCGAGCCGGCCCTCCAAACGCATATCCTACGCCAAAGGATTCTGGTGTCAGCATCATGAATAACGAGGCAGAAAGTGGGCCCATGCTACCTGAAGAGCATCGCTCTCGATCAAACTCGCGTGTTACAGGCCCTGCACCATTCTCACCACAACAGACCGGCTCGCCTAGTTCTGCGCAACCTACCCTTTTCCAGCAACAGCAGATGATTCAGCAGCAGCATGAGCAGGCCATGGCCCAAGCTCAAGGAGCAATGTCTGGCCAGATCGGACGAGCTTCTAGCAAGAGACAGCCAACTCAAACCCCGTCCCCTATTGCTGCAGCATACGTCCCGCGCGAAGCCAACGGAGTCCGCCACCAGCCTGGCATAACTCCGAACCCACAGGCACGACCTCGTCATCGCTCCCGACAGAGCAACGGCCTCGACATTGTCGCGGCGTTACGACGCATTTGCACCGAGGGCGATCCCCGCGAAATCTTCCGGAGTCTGACCAAGATTGGTCAAGGTGCATCTGGTGGCGTCTACACTGGCTACGAGCGCAACACCAATCAATTGGTTGCCATCAAGCAAATGAATCTCGAACAACAACCCAAAAAGGATCTCATCATCAACGAAATCATTGTAATGAAAGAGAGCTCGCACCCCAACATTGTGAACTTTATCGACAGTTATCTCACTGGTGGTGAGCTCTGGGTGATTATGGAATTCATGGAGGGCGGCAGCTTGACAGATGTCGTGACCTTCAACATTATGACCGAGGGGCAAATTGCTTCAGTATGTCGCGAAACGCTCAAGGGCCTGCAACATCTGCATTCCAAGGGAGTAATTCACCGTGATATCAAGTCGGACAATATTTTGCTCTCCAACGAGGGTAATATCAAGCTGAGTAAGTCGAGTATTGCGACCGCCTCGATCATTATTACTGACTCGAACACTCGAACAGCTGATTTCGGTTTCTGTGCCACCATTAACGAGGCGCAAAACAAGCGCACGACCATGGTCGGTACGCCTTACTGGATGGCTCCCGAGGTGGTCACTCGCAAAGAGTACGGCCGCAAGGTTGACATCTGGTCGCTCGGTATCATGGCCATCGAAATGATTGAGGGCGAGCCTCCGTACCTCACCGAGTCACCGCTCCGTGCGCTTTGGCTAATTGCAACCAACGGCACCCCACACATCAAGAACGAGAGCAATTTGTCAGATGTCTTTAGAGACTTCCTGTACTTTGCTCTCAAGGTGGACCCCGAGAAGAGAGCTTCAGCACATGATTTACTGAGAGTAAGTTTCCCTTGCAAGCTAGAAGCGATTACAGCTACTAACCACCATGACAGCATGATTTCATGAAGCTATGTGTCGATCTCGGACAACTGTCGCCTCTTGTTCAATCTGCACGAGAACAACGGGCTCACGAAAAGTTGCGCAAAGCGTGAAACAAGCCGATGTTTTGGATAAGTTAATCATACATATTTACTCAGCGGGTTTCCGAATGCATGGCGTGCTGGGCATGGAAGCGTTTGCGCGGTCTGGGTCATGAACTCTATTTACAACAAGGTGCTTGGATATAAGCGTACATCAGCCTCGGTTTTGCGCTGGCTGGAAGTTGTCCGCTTTTTTGTTTATATTGCGAACAATCTCTCGCCCCTTGCCTCTCGCTGAATGTGGGAGAGGCCATGGAATACGGGCGAGCTGGTGGGAATCGATTTTTTTTATTGGTGGGAGGCATTTAGCGACAACAAAAGATTCTTCTTTATTTTTAAGAGTATCGACAACCGACAAGGGAGATATACTCATTGCACGCCAGCTGAAAATAGCAAAGAGAGACGACGGGATGGATAAAATGTAACAAGCATCACACCAAGCGATATTGTACGAACAGAGCTAAAAACATGTATCAGCGCTTAATGAAACTCGAAAGTCCACGATGCCATTCTTCTGGTTGACACGAATCATTGCAACAATTTGAGTTAAGCAGCAGCAATGGTGTAGGTAGTCGTTGCCGCTTCTGCAAAGGTTGTAACATTCGGAAGGCGCAGAGGTCGAGCATTCTCGAGCATAGACGAACAGTACGCTGTTGAACCTCGAATGCATCGTTTCGGCATCGTCATCATCGTCATCATCATCATCATCATATCAAAATACCGCTTTTGTGTATATCTTTACTATTTCAATATGATTCGAATTCAGCCGCTATCTTTCTTTCTCAGCATATTCATACTGCTGGCAGCTGGCGATGACACCTTTGACTGGAGCTCCATCACTCCCTCGGCAAACCTCGTCTACTCTCCGTGCTTTGGGCATTTCCAGTGCGCACGCCTTCTTTTGCCACTTGACTGGCTGAGTGAAAATGGAAGCGACACCACCTCCATTGCCATGATTAAGCTGCCCGCTGCCGTATCCCAAGACCACGCGACGTTTGGCGGTGCCATCTTTGTAAACCCAGGCGGGCCAGGAGGATCAGGCGTGCAATTTCTGCTCGATGGCGGAAGACTATTGCAGTCAATCGTGAATATTCCGAGACAAAAGTACTACGAGATGATTTCTTTTGATCCACGCGGCGTTGGTGCAAGTGAGCCGCGTGTCGACTGCTATCCGGCCAACAACGTTGCCCGCCGCGCCAAGATTCTGGAAACGACGGCCGCCGGCGCACTCAATCTGAGCTCGGCTTCATTTGACTTTGGCTACTTTACTGCGAGAGCTCTCGGAAAGCGTTGCGAGATGACGAACGCTCACATCTTGCCGTTTGTCAATACGGCAAGCGTAGCCAGAGATATGCTGGCCATGGTGGACAAGGTTGCAGAGCTGCGCAAGAAACAGACGATAAAGCAGCAAAAGACGGATGTACAGTCTGACATGCGCAAAGGTGACGTGAGTTTCGATAATGTACCCCGCCTACAGTACTATGGTCTCTCATATGGCACCATTCTTGGTAATTATTTCGCGTCGCTGTTCCCGGGACGCGTGGGCCGCATGGTCTTGGATGGTGTTGTTGATAGCGACGACTGGGCGAACGGTCCTGTCAGTACTGAATCATCATTCACTTACTTTGCTAGATGCTAATGAAGAAATCTTTAGGGGTGGTTGACAATGACTCAAGACGCAGATAAGATGATGGAACTCTTATTCGAAGGCTGCTTCACGGCCGGCCCCTGGGTTTGCCCGCTGCGTCAGCCAAGCGACAAGTCACCGACAGACATTAGCAATCGCACATGGTCTTGGATTAAAGCGCGTGATGCGGAACCCATTGAAGCCAAGACTCCAGACGGCTCTGCCGACGTGTTGTTGCGGTCCGCCGACATTCGCCATTTGATCATGAAGAGCCTCTACCATGCAGACTACCGCTTTGTCACTGTTGCCGGCCAGCTGGCTGAAGCAATGCGGGGCAACCCAGAGCCACTAGCAACATCAGTTCTCCGTATGTTTGGCATATCGGACCCAAGTGATGCGTGCACGATCGGCAACGATACCACATCTACGGCACCAACTGAGACTGTGGACCCCTACAATGCCGTGATTTGCACTAATGGTGTTGACGTCTCTGGCGAGAATTCCACATATTGGAAGAGCTACATGGAGCGTCAAGGCTCCATCTCAACTTTCTTCGGGGAACTTGTGGCCAGTGCTCGCCTTGCCTGCGCTGCTTGGCGTGTACGCCCTAACTGGTCCTTCAAAGGACCCTTCAAAACACCAACTGCTTCCAAGGATCCATCATCACCGGAGCCTAATCATCCAGCAGCGCCGCTTCTATTTCTATCCAGCAAATGGGACCCAGTGACGCCCCTACGCAACGCACGCGCCATGGCGAGCAGGCATCCTGGAGCGGGAGTCCTCGTGGAGGGCTCGATGGGGCATTGTGCCCTTGGCGGGGGCTATGTGAGCAAATGCCTGAAGAGTGTAGTGTCAGAGTATTTTCACAAGGGTGTTGTACCCGAGAAAGAAGTCTCTTGCAAAGGTACCAAAAATCCTTGGTCTGATATCTTTCACCAGAATACTGCGGCGCAAGGCTTGATGCAAGAAAGAAATAGACATCACTTTCTCGGTGTCTAGTCTAGCTTCCAGAGTATTACAAAAGAATGATATTTTCTACTTGGCAGAATATATGCTGTGACGCCTGAAGATTGCTTTGAAGCAGTGCTGTACGTTGCTCGATGATGAGACTGATGAGGTAAGAATTGGCATACCCAGAAATCTCTTTACAACGGGAACTCGTATCACTCCGTACCATACTTGCATAGAGGTGAAATGGTATCATTCTCGCTTGTTAACTGGTCCAAAGAGGAGAGAAGGAAACAAATGCAGGGCAACAGGTTTGGCCAGTCATGATGCATTTGCTGCTGTCCAAAAAAAGTAGAAAAAAAAGAAAGAAACAATAACCGATAATCCCAGTAATCATGCTAAAAAGTAAAGTGAAAACAAAAAGGATGTCGACATAAATTTTGTCTTGTGGCCTCGCCCAGAGTCTATCAGGTCCTCATCTTGACATAATTGCTGGGAAATATACCATGTCTCGTGCCAACCATGCCGGTCCTGGTACTCTATTATTAGTCTCTTGTCGAGGAGGAACAACAGAAAGGAGAGAAAGAAACAAAAAGGAAGAAGAAAAGGTTGGCAAAACATACCACCAGTCATTATCGCTCTCCGTCTTTTTCAATACGGTAATAACGTCGCCCTTTTTGAAGCCCAAGTCGCCGGGCTGGTCAGCGTCAAAGTTGTACAGGGCAATGGCCTCGTTCTTGTTGAGCGATGCGGCCGTGTTGAATGTTGGTTTCGGGGCTGAGGGGCGGCCGGGACCCTGCTTACGGTCCGAGGGCGGGTTATCGTAGTAGCCGTTGCCGTTGCCGCCGGGGCCGTTGTCGTGGTTGGAAGCAAAGGTGGCGGCTCTGGAGGGTGCGTTGTGGCCGGCGGGACGGTCGTAGACGTCGTCTTGCCAGGTGCTCGTGCGACGGGGCGAGCGGCCGTTGCTGTGACTGTCGTTGCGGAAGCGGTCAAAGTCGTCGCGGCTGTCGTTGTAAATGGGGACATCGTTGTACATGGACTCGTCGCCGGCGCTTCCGCCGACGCGCATGCCGCTAAACACGCGCGAGTTGAGCACGTTCATGAGGGGTGCGGCCTGCGGAGGCGGGGAGACGGCGCCGGTGAGGAGCTGCTGGGCCGTGTACCGCGTGCCGTAGAGCTTCTCGTTGGCGTCGCGGCGCTCAATAATGGCAGAACCCTCGAGGGAGACGCCGGCAAAGAGTCCCTTTGTCTTGCTGTAGCTAAAGATGCCAGCGACGCTCTTGAGCGAGGCGGCGCCGGCAGCCTCGGCGTTGCGGCCGACAGGGCCGGCGGCCAATGAGACGTTGCCGCCGAGCGTCAGCGAGCCGGCTTGCGCAAAGGTTTTGACGGCGTTGGCGTCATTGAGGATGAATACGAAGTCGGTTAGCTCAAAACCAATCTGCCCGCCAAATCCGGCGCCGGCGGTGGCAATGGCGCTCGGGGCTGACCACGAGCCGTCGGGGAGGCGCGCGACAACGAGGCCGCTGCCGAAGCGGCCGGAGCCGAGGAAGCCGGCCTTGAGCACGGTGATGATGGCGAGGCCCTTGGCGTTGGCGAGAATCGACGGTGGTATCACCTTTTCCGGGCCAAACGCTTGCCGCGGGTTGATGAATGAGGTGAGAATCTTGCCGCATTTCTTGCACTCGGCTGGTGTGAAGAAGAAAAAGATGGCGAGGTTAGCATGAAAGGACTCGTGTCATTAACCGGTCAGGGCTTTTTGCGCGCTCTTGGGCAACGATGGCCGGCATCGGGATATTGCACGCGCGCGCGCGGACGGCAGCTTGCAAGGTAGGTAGGCAGGTAGGTAGCTACTTACATTGCATGGACGAGGGGAGGGGATTGTTGAGGCCCATTTTCGTAGGATATGTGATGAGGATAAGAGAAGACGATTAAGTCGTCGAAGAGGGGATTCAGGCCGTTGAACAAGTAAAGAACGTTCCGAAAAAAAAAAGGTCGCCTGATTTTGCGTCGTCTCTTGATTATTTGCGGAGGCGGGGTGTAGGTAGTAGTACGGCTGGGCGTGGTGAATGGCTGGCTTGGGTTAAGGTTTGCGCGGCAGTCGCCACCTGTGCGTGATTGAGCGTTCGAGTTGGTGTTGGCCGCGACAAAAAAAAGATCGAGAAACACAGAGATTTGAACTGGAAGATGAAGTCGCAGAGAAGGGATCTAGACAGTGAAATTCTAAGGAAAACAAGAAACAGTTGTGGTTGTGGTGGGATGGAAAGAATGGGGTGGTGGTGGCCACGCATAACTATGTCATTGAGGTGGTGCCCAGCCCCGCCACGCTGGGCTGGGGCCGCGTGGATTGTGGCGGTGCGTCATGTTATGGCAAAGCCCAAGTCCGCAATGTCTGCAAGCCTTGGTAGACTTCTTCATTCCTAGGTAGGATCCAGCTGTGACCAGAAGCTGCTGTTTACCGTCCGAGATAGCGAACATCTTGCCCTTAATTTGTGACGTTTTCGTCGACTTGTGGCTAAACTACCTGTTCGTAAGGTAAGGCAGTTGGTTGCTAAGCTCACTGCCACGCCCACTTTGTCCAACCAGACAAGCCCTGGCGCGTGTGGTGTGGCTTGTGTCCTGGCTTGCCAGCGTCACATTCAAGTGGCTTGTAATACGTTTCGGCATTGCTTCATGCAACCACTCTTCCCTACCATTTACCGACCTTTTTTTTCCCACCCAAAGACGCCATCTACCTGCAGCGATCCAGACGTCAGACCGATTGATCAGCGTCACAAAGCGCAAAATCTGCATCATCTTTTTTTTCTGCAACCCGGCTGCAATCATCCATCAAAGCAGTTGAGCCGCCGAATTGGGAGGCCATCACCGCCCCCTTACTACTCTCTTACTCCGTTTCACCTCGGCTGCGAGACTTACCAGCGCGCCGCATCGCCCACAACAACTATACACACACGTACATACCACCGCAACTGCCGCCATGTCCGAGTCCTACGAGCGCGAGCGCCAAAATAACTCCCGCCTGGACGAGCTGTCCGCCAAGGTGTCGGCCCTGCGTGGCGTCACCGTTGACATTTACGACAATGCGCGGGCGCAAGACGTCATTGACAACACGGTACGCTTCGATTCCCTCTTGCTTTATTCTCGTTTTGTCTTTTTTTCCCACTCTCTTTAATCATTTGTCCTGTCCCGAAAGATCCTTGCTAACGTCCTCTCTTTTCTTCCAGTCGGAGACCTTTTCCTCCATGACGACGCAGATGCGAGGCTCCGCCGGCCGCCTTACGCGCATGGCCGCCTCGGGCAACAAGGTCGCTATACTGAAGCTGTCTGGCATCCTGATTGGCGTCTTCATCTTTTTATACTATGCCGCACGTGTGTTTTTCTAAGAAAACCAAACGAGGAAATGTCGGTGGCACAGGTTGCCTAAAAGAGGCAATGAGGCGAGAACTTCTACAGGCGTTTAACGGATGATGTATCAGTTTGTACTCCCGGACACCCCAGAAATGGATCGCAATCAGCCGTTGCGAGCTGGTATCGGGGAAGGACGTCAAATCGGGAGAGTCCGGATATATGCAAGGGCATTGGGATGGCGTTGATACTTTCCTCTTGGTTTTCGAGATTCTTGGGTTGAATATGTAACAGCAGTCTTTTGAATTCAAATCAATATTTACAATTTCACCTAGTAACTCTTTCATTTTAACCCAGTCCACGGCGTTGCGACATCTCTAGTTTTTTAGGCTTCTTTGTTATTTTCATAGCTATGAAGATTGATACTGTGAAGGATCTTGTTTCTAAAACACACGCAAACGCCCCAGTATACATGCTTGCCGACTCCCATATGCTCTCCATGTTTTCCATCCCTTTTGAACCGAATATGCAAACCGACCTGTTGTATAAAACCAAACGGCCTGACCACCAGTAGAAAAGAGCGAACCTCATCAGCGTCTTTCCCTGACGCTACTGCCAAACGTTGGAAAAGAGATCGTCGTCGCCGCCAAATCCACCGCCGGGCTTGGGCGCGGCCGAAGTAGTCGTAGTCGTCTGGCCGCCCTGGCCGGTGCTGCTCGCCCACCCGCCAAACTCCTCGTCGGCCGCCACCTTGGGCGCGACGCTGAAGCCGCCGCCGGCACCGGGTACAATCGGCGTGTTGGCAAAGGCGCTGCCCGAGCTGCCCCAGCCCATGTCGTTGCTGACGGCGGGCTTGCTGACAGCGGGTTGAGGAGCGGCGGCGGCGGCCGCCGGTGGGCTCGACGCCGCGGGTGTAGCCCACTCGTTGCCGCCCCAGGCATCGAGGCCAGAGAGCCCCGCGGAACTAAAGCCACCAGTGTTTTGGTTGGGAACTGTGGCAGAGGTAGAAGCAGGCTTGTTCTGCGGGGTCGAGAGGTTGAAGACGGAGTTTGTGGGCGGGGGCTGGTGAGCAGGAGGAGAGACGGGAGGCGGCGATGACTGCGACACGGGGGCCGATAGGTCAAATAGGTCGCCCATGGACGAGGACGAGGCTGCTGCGGGCTTCGAAGGGGCGGGAGCGGTAGCCACGGGGTTGGCAAAATCACCGAAGCCGCCGCTGAAGGAAGCTGCGAATTGATTATTGTTGTTGGTGTTGCCGAAGCCGTGGTTAGCGGCGGGCTGCGGCGCGGGCTTGCTGTCGAAGAAGCTGCCGCCACTCAGACCGCCAAAATTGCTGCTGCTGTTGTTGGAGGCGTGCTGCGAAGGGCGGTTACCCATGCCGCTACCCAGGCCGGCAAAGGGGTCGGCAGCCGGCGGCTTCGGGCTCGTCGGGCTGGAGAGGCTCAGGCCACCAAAGGCGTCCGAGAAGCCGCCCTGCGACGGCTGCTGCTGGCCCATTTGCGGCGAGCCCCAACCTCCCTGCTGGCTGCTCTGCTGCTGCTGTTGCTGTTGCTGTTGCGGCTGCGGTTTAGGCGCCGTGGCGTATAGCGAGAGAATAGACTGCTTCAGATCCGGCCGCGACTGCGTCTGCGCCGCCGGCGTGCTCGACGGACGCGGTGGCGCCGAGCTCTCCCCGAGGAAATCGAGCCCTAGCAGAGAGTCCCTCGTCGTCGTCGTTGTCGTCTTGGGCGGAGCCGGAGCGGCCTTGGCAGCCACCGCCGCGCGAGGCGCAGGAGCGGCACCCGCGCCCCCAATCAAGTCGCCGACCGACGACTTGCGCGCCGTCTCCTTCTTTTCCATCACTTGCTTCTCCTTGACGATGCTGAGCGGAACATCGTCGTCGCCGTCAGCGTCTAGCGAGGCCGGGTCGGGCATCGGCCCGTCCATGACCCAGCGCTTGAGCTCGTACTTTGTGCGGATGAAATTCTCAATCTTGGCCTCGGACGGCGCGTGGCCTGCCGCCAGCTTGGCCTCCCAGTACTTGTTGGCGCGCGCGTTGCCCCAGCGGAGCACGCTCTGCAGCTGCTCGTCTGTCCACGAATCGAGGTCGACCGACTTGACGCGGGAAATGTGCGTGCCCATGCCCCGGTGGATGCCGGAGCAGCGGATGCAGATAAAGACGCCGAGATTCCAGCTCGCCCATCGTGGGTCTGTATGCGGGGGAGGAAAGCACATTGGCAAGTTAGCATGGGGTGCTTCTTTTGTGTATTCATGGCGTATGCTGTGTAGTCCAATGGACATGCAATGACTCGGGACTGGTCAACATACGCTTGTTCTTCTTGCAGTCGGAGCAGATCTTGTTAGCCTCGAGCTTCAGCAGGTTCTTGATCGTCGCTTGGTTCTGCGCCGCCCGCTCGGCGGCGGGGTTGGGCGCACGTCTCGACATCTTTGGCTACCGTGGTGCGGCGGGAATAGGTTCAGGTTGCGTCTGGATAGAATGCGAGAATGGTTGTTATATGTATCGTAAACGGTGCGGAGCCTGGCTCAACCGTTGCCTAAGACGAATGCTGCATATGTTTGGTCTGCTCCCCCCTTGAATTATCTCGACTGCCTGGCCTTGAGACACATCCCACCGCTAGTAAATTAGCCACAACGAGCCGAGTTGCCCCAGCGCTGTGGCGCATGAGTGGCTGAACATTCAAGCCCCACTGTCTGCGAGCCTACTGGCTATTCCAGCCCTCGGATTCCATGTGGCGTAGGGTTGGTAGTTAGAGTACAGATTTATCTACTTATCTTCTATTCCCGAACACATCTAAATAACTTATCTGGGGAGATGCACAACGCAGGTCTATCTTCTCTTTCGATTTGGAAACTTGTGGTGAGGTCATTGAAGTGCTGAGATCACGGCTCCAGTGGCGACATCACTGTGGGCCTTTCCGTGGCTGAAGCTGATGGCTCTCCGGGATTTAGACAATTGATTCCTCAACCGGTCGGAGCTGTGATTTGTCACTCTAGTGTATATAAGACACCGTTGAATCCTACATCTCCATTCCCGCTGTTGAGCCTCTTCACCATCAACTCCTTTCTCCATGAGATTTAGACCATTCCTCGCGACATTTGTCCAGACCATAACTCACTTTAGATTACGTACCCCGCCACCGCGAGCTGGGCTGAGCGCGTTTCATCAATCAGCCCCATTGCGCTCCATGTCCGGTATCCCATTCTTCGGAGCCCTATTCGGATCATCAGCTTCCAAGTCCTCCGACATGTCGTATCCCGACAAGCGAAACAATGACGAGTGGCGAGCCGTGCTGAACAAGGGTACGTCGTGTCTCTTCCCCATCTCACTCACCTTATACTCACCCGCCCGCAACAGAGCAATTCCGCATCCTGCGCGAAAAGGGCACGGAGCGTCCCGGTACCGGCAAGTATGACAAGCACAGTCCGGACGCCGGCGTCTACTCCTGCGCCGGCTGCGACGCGCCTCTCTACAAGGCCAACCACAAGTTCCAGTCGGGCTGCGGCTGGCCGGCCTACTACGACAGCATCCCCGGCGCCGTTACGCGCCACGAGGACCGCACGCTCGGCATGCTGCGCACCGAGATTGTCTGCTCCAATTGCGGCGGCCACCTCGGCCACGTCTTCAAGGGCGAGGGCTACGCGACCCCGACAGACGAGCGCCACTGCGTCAACAGCGTCAGCCTCAACTTTACAGAGGACGAGAACAAGGTCAAGGAGAGCAAGGCCTGAAAACGGATCGGAGAAGACAAGTCGAGTGTATTATCATGTATATCGTGTGATTGACGTTGAGAGATGGTAGAAGCGAGGCGTTGTGACGACACCAATGGTTGGGTAGCAGGCGTGGCTTGGAGCAAGCTGTGAATTTTGTGTTTTTTGGAATGGCGACATCGTACCATAGTTCTTATTCAGGTAGCCGCAAATACAACTGCTGCAATCTCAACGAGCAAGCTGATGCCCTTCACAGGATTCATAGAAGATATCCACGATGTTTGGCTGACCTGCACGGGCATGGTTTGTCGGGCTTTCAACATATCTTTGATATCTTGAATTGCTATTCCTGAAAAAAGCCTAAAGATACAGAAACCGCTTGAGACTCAACTAGACTCGAATAGGAGCCATGGGTTGTTTGTCCCGCTTAGTTTAGTAAACCTTCGAGATAAAATTCCACCAAACACTGAGATCCAATTTGCACCCACATCAATAACAATTGGCAGAAAGAGTAAAAGCCTCGTAAGTTGGCGGGAATCAGCGAGTCAGCTAGGTCTTGGCTGTAGTATGGGTGACGAGGTACCCGTAAGAACCCAACCACTCTTGCTGTATCCTCAGTCGCTATCCCCCCGATATGCTTTCCCCCAAACAATAAACAGGAATCCTCAGTAGAGCAAATAACAATTTGTAGAAAGAAGAATCCACCAAACACTGGAAATGAATTCTCGTCAAACAAAACAACCACAAAATAACGACCACCTCCCGAATCATGGATGCACTGCGAGAGTAGATAATTCAGTTGTTTTCGCCACGCCTTGGCTTATGCCATGATCGCTTGATCGCTGATAAAGCCCGGCGACACCCTTGAAAAGCTTCTAGTGCGGCACGCAATCCATCAATGCAGCCAACTCAGTGTTGGCATCATCGGCAGGCTGCAGGCGGATCTGCCATGTCATCTCCTTGTAACTGCATTCACCCTCAACCACCCTGGTGAAGCCCAGGGCACGAAATCGTCCCGACGCCTCGCTACAGGCTTTATTGATGTTGCGCCCAATCTCATTATGCATTTCTCGGTCCATGGTTCTGTCGTTCGGCACAAGATGGCGATACTTGACGCGGCCGGTTGTTTGGTCAAACTTGGTGCCCTTGGGCTTGCTTCTGACAATTTCGCCATTGCCCATTATGACGTACTTCGTCTTGCTAACAAAGTAGCTCCAGACGACGATGCCAGCGCCTTTGGCCTCGCCCCAAGTGAGACTTAGGTCGGCCTGGTCCTCGGGCTGGCGCCATATGGCCCGGAAGAGGCGATGTGTATCGTCGCTAAAGAGGACTTGGATCCTGGAGAGTTGCTGGATAGGAAGAAAGTCGCACACGCCGTTCTCGGGAAGGACCCATTCGTCTGTATCTTCAATGCTCTGCGTATTGGCGACTGGCTGGTCATCATTTGGGACGGCAAGCTCAGAACCAGAGCTCCCTGTCCCGGAGACGAGATGATCCGTAGAGAAAAGTGGTGCAACCCTTTCAAAGAAAGCCATTGTTGAAGGTTGAGCTTTGAGCCAATTCGCGATGAATGATGTATTTGTAATTGGTGCAGAGGCAGATCGTAAGCCTTGAACGAAATAGTTCTGGGTAAGAGGAGATATGAAGACAACTTATTTCGTATGCAACGATTGTATGCCGGAGTGAATGTGTGGGGAGAAGGGATTAGAGAATCAGATGAAGGTTGGAGCAGACGGTCTATTTATACATCAACTCTGACTATCCGGCCGAACAGAGCTGCGAGTGACGGTATTGGATACTTTTGAGTAAGAAAGCAAGCCTCTACTCGGAAAGGTTGTCAAAGCCACCAAAGCATAATGAACGATAAACAGTGATATTCAGAGGCGGAAGTCCCAGTTCAATACACCTGGGAAAGAGAGACTGGCTTTTGTGGCGTCCCAGCCTCTGCAGCCACCGAACTGTTTTGTACCAGTAACGAAGAAATTCGATTGCGAAACAGAACATTTACACGAAAATGAGCCAGTCTCGACTAAAGTGATCACACCCGTATCGGCGTGGCTCAGGTACGCGGATGAACTGGGGAATTGTCCCTTCTGCTGAAACTTTAGCAACTCAAGATTTCTTGCAAGATTAGTTACTTTACAAGCTAAGATTTGATACTTTGCAGAAAATCTCTATATCATCTGTCCGGCATGGAAAGGAACAACATTGTCTAGCTCTGCCAATTTACCATGCCAAAAGTCAAATCGAGTCTTGTATAGATTGTCCACATAGTATTGAGCGATCTCGAACCTGTTTGCGCCGTAAGACAGATCTGCTTCGTACTGATCTATTATTTGCCAGGTCATCTTCTTCAAGGCGTCGAGAACTGCAGATTCCGTGATTAGGAGTGTAGAATTAGTTTCAGCCTCGGCTACCTGCGAACTCCCTTTGTAAATATTGGCTTCATGACTAGGACATTCGACTTCTTTTTTTGAACCAGTCTTGTTTTCTGGCGAGCGTGAGCCTGCTTCTGCCGAGTCCGCGGCGTTATCGGGCATTGAACTCGAGGAACCCGCTGTACCTTTCGTTTTGGTAGACTTGGTAGACTTGGTAAACTTCCGTTTTTCGATCGGCTTGAGACATATTGGTGCTGATGTGGCGCTCGTGGCTTGCTTTTTAGACTGATTCTTCTTCGCACGGCTCTCGCTTGCACAGGCCACCTTCTCTGGTGGCCGCTTTTCCTTTCGGTTTGCGCGAGCCGAAGGTTTTGGTGATATTGTCTTTGCAGATAGTTTCGAAGTGGGAGAAAGGATATTGCTGGCTGGTTTTACTGGTAACATTTTCAGCGCTGGTCTCTTTGTATCTTCTCTGGTCACAGTTTTATGGCGGCTTCTCGATTGAACCTTGGTTCGTGGCGCCTTCTGAGGCTGAGTTTTTGTAGTCGCCTTCACTTCTGTGACTTTCTTGTTCAATTTTTCTTTCTTGGCTGGTTGACCAATAACCGCGTCGCTTCCGGTTTCTGTTTCCGAATTCAAACTGTCTAGGACTGTGCGCTCGACGGCGGGCTTCTCAGCCGCGTTGATGTCGCTTGCTTTACGCTTTGTTTGCACGAATGGTAGCCTTCGCACCTGAGGCATATATTGTCGGAAGTCAGAGGCTTTCTTCAAAGAATCGTCGTCAAGCTGCTCAACAGCAAGCCTGTTTCTTAAAGTGTCATCATTGCTGTGCATTGTAAGGGGCGGGTCCGTCCTAGAATGCGGTATTGCTGAAGTTCCTTTTGACCGAGTATGCAAGGGCGAAGCAATTTTGCTAGCACCCGTTTGACTAGCATCCAACAGAGGATTGCTTCTCGAGTGATAATCATGGGCCGGAGAGGCTGCGCTCACTCTAGTGGCAGCGAAGTGGCTGTATGGATTGAGATCAACGGCATATTGCGACGCCACGGTCGATGGAATTGAGCTGCTAAAATTTTGAGTTGGGACCGACTCTGTCCTTAGTACCAAATTACTCGCAGAAGGATCGGTGTGGCTACGACTGGCGACCGGGTTCTGGGAGAAAACCTCCGGCTGGCTCATGGACGGGAAAGTTGTTAGTGATGATAGTCTTATAGGAGCGAGATTTTCAGAGCTAGGGCGGAGTATCGGATCGATGAAGCTAAAAGAAGGTCGGAGACTGCCATTGACAGCGAACCCAGCTCTTTCGAGAACGTAGACGGAGACGTGGAAGTCCCTGGCATTTTCGAAGTGCGCGATGACTGTGCAGTCCGGGCTGGGGACTTTTACGCATACGATTGATGCTGATGGTTCGGCTGATATCACATGAGATGCAATGCTTGCATTCCGCAGAACATCAGTCAATCGGATGGAGATCTACCTCGCGTTAGTAGAAGAGCCGTACGCAGTCGCACTACTTACTAGGAGCTTGCTGTCTTTATGAATTACCAGAACAAGAGGCTCGCGAATGAAAGAGCTGGATTGCTGTCGCTGTAGTGAGAAAGTCAGTTGTGCTGCATTGTAATTTGATATGAACACCTTATGGGAAGGGCCAGTCGTCAGCTCTAGTCGTTTCAGGGCTGCGTGAGAGACTGGGCAAGCTTGATGCGCCATTGTCCAGCGTCGATTTAATATGAACAAGTCGCCTAACACGACAGAAAAACTGATCAAATTTGAGTAGAAATGGTCATTCTAGAAACATTTTCTGTTTTCGTCATGACAAACGCCCGCAGGTTGAATCGTGGCTCTTGCCCATGAAGCGGAACCGCTGCCGATTGGCTGTGGGTCACGTGTAGCAAGGCGGGATCTGGCGTCCAGGTTTTGTCGCGGTCGCGCAGCATACACGTTCCCCTGCCAATTGCTAGCTACCCAGCAGTTATGCGCCAGTCAAGTGTACGGCGTGCAACTTCTACATCCTGACTTCGACCAATCGCAATCAGCGCGCGAAGCACGCATAACATTTCGACTTCCAACGGCGAAGCAGTGGTAGCTCACAGCGCATCGATTCCAGACTGCCCGTCAACGACTTGCGCTCCCAATCGACCAATCGTAGATCTTGGAAGCTCCCTGCTGAAGCGGTCGCCGCCATGACGACTTCCGGCGATGAGGTAACGCCTCATACCATCGATCGTACGCCAGAATATGAAGAGTTTATGGAGAAGCTGAAGGAATTTCATAACAACCGTGGCACAGTCCTCGACCCGGAGCCAAAAGTTGGCCTAATTCATCTCGATCTCTTCAAG
Organism: Aschersonia sp. MBC 622; assembly: GCA_030782805.1. Taxonomy (NCBI): domain Eukaryota; kingdom Fungi; phylum Ascomycota; class Sordariomycetes; order Hypocreales; family Clavicipitaceae; genus Aschersonia; species Aschersonia sp. MBC 622. The sequence continues at coordinate 15,859 of JARJPL010000369.1, read as the reverse complement.
GTCTTCAATCACATTGTCGCCAGCGGCGGTTATGACAAAGTCTCGGAAGAAAAATTGGCCTGGCGTCGCATGGCTGCTGAACTCGGTCTCTTCTCCAACAACGAAGCGTCGACGGCTTTTGCGCTGAAGGAAAAATTCTACAAGAACTTGGCGGCCTACGAGATCAAGACGGTCTACGGCAAAGAGCCTCCACCGAAAGATATTCTCGAGGATGTTACTGCCAAAGGCGCTGGTCTCTTGACGAGAACTCGAGAAAACTTTAGAGGCAAAAGAGATAGCAACGTGGCCGGCAATGATTCGGCTGCCTCTGGGGACGATGGGACTCCTGTGCGCGAACGGCCCGCTACTGATGTCGTCTCGAGTGCTAGAGCCTCTCGCGGATTGAGAGAAGCCCCCGCACAGCGTGTCATCTTCCAGCCCGACACTGGTCCAAGCAGAATCACACGACAAACTACCACCCAACACTCTTCGACCAGCTCGCCCCAAGTTCAAGGGCATCCTGGCATGCAAGGACCACCAGGCATGCAAGCGCGCGGCCCGTCCATCGCGCACCATCCCCCCAAACCTGAGAACACGTCGACCTCAGTAACGGCATATCAGCCCCGGCACATAAAGCCTCTGCAGTTGCGACCTGTTGCGACACCCAGCAATGCACCAAGCGAGTTTCCTAGGACGCGGTTATCTTATCGGGCTGCACCCGAACCTCGCCAACCCATGCTTCCTGGAACTGGTTTTGATGGTCCGAATATTTACACGCGCTGTCTCAATGCTCTTCGATCACGAATCCCCAACGAACAGTCCTTTGCGCTAAATCATCTGGTCAAGATTTCTTTTGAGCGTGGCGACAAGTACAAATTTGACTCCTTCCCTGGTCTGGCCGAGGGCCTCGTCGAGAAAGCTCTAGAGGTTGGGGAGCTTTTCTACCACATCAAGTGGAAAGTCTCATGGAATCCTGATGAGGATTCTTCTGAACTTGGTGTCTTGGATGGCAATTATGGAACCCCGGACATTCTGGACAGAATCGGAAACCTTGTCGAGAAGAACACGCCTGATATTCTCCAGCCGGGAGAGTACTTTGACAAAATGGTCCTCATTACTGAGGCCATTTTGACGATACGCAACATGGTCACCTTGCCCGAGAACGCACATAACATGTCCGAGTTTCCTCCAGTCAAGGATCTGATCTGCATTGTTTTGCATTTGCCTGAGAAGGACTCGCTGGTAGAGATCAAGCACATGGTCCTCGACATTGCTGAGCAAATCACGTCCTTCATGGTTTTAGACTCGGACGACCCCTTGTACAGGACGCTCCTTGCGCAGATGACCTCGGATGATCGCGGCACCATTTTGAGCGCCTTGCGAGCGCTGGGCCGAATTTCTATGAACCTAGAAGCCACGAATCAGCTTAACGAAGTGCCTGGAGATATCCTGCAGCGCATCACGAGCTGGCTTCTATTGAACGATGATGAACTTATTGATGCCTGTCTAGACTTTTTGTATCAGTATACAGCTGTTGTCTCCAATCTGGACAATTTGGTGCGTTCGACGCATCCGGAAGGCCTCGTCGACCAACTCGTGCGTCTTTTGGCCCATGGTGCCCGCAAGGTCCAATACGATCTCGTTTTGGCACCAGAGCAGCGATTGCCGTCTCGCGATGAAGTTGCACCCATGCCTGAAGATCTCTTGCAGGATATGTTGAAGCTGGAAGAGCCCGATAGGGTGCATCAATGGGTCAAGTCATTCTTTGACGAGGATGGCTCTTCGTTTGTCACCCAGCTGGCTGCCTGGCAAGCGTACCAGGCTGCGTTTTCGGCACCTCTGAAGGACATGCAGCAGCAGATGATCACGCCAGCCGACTTTATCAGAAACAGTACTGCAGTCTACAAGGGCTCCAACGCGCAAGTGTTGCGCGAAAATGGAGATGGCCAACAAAAATTCATCATCCATGGCATTCGTGCCCGGCCTAATCCGTTGACCCTGGACGGCAAAGAATACGGGCGCTGTCTCTGGGCAGCTGACCCGACACGCCGCAACGCAAAGTGCGGTCACTTTTTCCTCAGAGCGGAACAGATGTGGCACCACATCCTGACGACACATCTAGGGGCTATCACCAACGAAGATGCCAAGTTTGAAGATTTCGAAAAGCCATTCATTTGTACTTGGGGTGAGTGCAACAAGCACACAAAGCCAACGAAGATGCATCTTCGCGACTTTGCACGCCACATTACAACTCACATCTCGGCTGTTATCCCTGGCCATACTGGTGCTAATCCTGATGGCGTCGCGGCCCCTAAGAAGTGGATCGTGCCTGCCAAGACGATGCCGGTGACTTTTGAAGAGACTGTGACGGTGCGTGACGAGCGCAACCCGCAGGCACCACCGCAGGCGGCCGGTATCCCGCTGAGCGCGGTGCTGGTGCTCCGCAACATTGCGCGCAACATTGTCAAGACGGAGGCCGAGGAGGAACTGGTCAAGCTGCAGCGCGGCACAGATGAGAAGGGGGGGTGGAATGAGCGCTTGTTCCGCGCCTCGACTCCGCGTCTGTATGAGCTTCTGGCAGAGAACAGACCGATGGTGAGCTGCCCAATGCCAAGCAGACGTTTTACCGGATCTCATGCTAATAGTTTTTCACAGAGTCCGTACATTGCTTCACTTCTCGACCTAGTTCAGGTTGAAGTTGAAGCTCGCCATGACGATGATGACGATGACTAAGCTCATTATGGACATGTTGCTTGCTGGAAACTTCAAGGGTGACAAAAAAAAAGAGAATAGAGAAACTGTCAACGGCGTATTTGGAGCGCGGTGCGTATTTGGGATTTATTTAATGGCCATCTTCAGTTTTGTGGTTTAGCTGCCTGCGCGCTGATGCAGGAGAGGAGATGTAGTGAGCGAGGTCTTTTTTTATTTGCTGGTCATGTTGAATAAGTGAGCCGGGCTTTGTAGGAGTATACCAATTGATGCTTTCGACATTTCCATATAGCCCGACCGAGGGTGAAGGTGTGATTGTGACGTGCGCTGTCTAAACTTTGACCTTGGGCACGTGGTAGACAGTAGCAGCCGGCAAGATGACCATCGACCGATGGGATGCGGATTGATGGTGAACTTGAAGTTGAATCACGTCGTTACTGCATAAGTAAATCTAGTGTGGTATATTAGGCATTGATGTCCATTGTATATACGACTCAATGTACGAATCTATCGCCTGTGCCGCAGGTCTCCCTCCCCTGGCGCATGGCCATCTCTCATCCTCATGAAATCTTGCGAGTCTATAGCTCTTTGTCTATTTCCCTCCTCTCATTTTGACCGCAGTAAATCAGTGAAACAAAATAGAACCAGTGTAGTCTTTCCCAAACTCCAGGACTCAGCAAGAGAGCGATGAAACTAAAATCAAATGAAAGAAGAAAAGGAACGCAGAAATGCAGTGTGCGCATGACTAATGCATAGAACATGCTATGTATGCGTCTCTCATCCCATTAAAAACTTTGAGTCGAATGAAGTGTGGGTAGCTTCCATCGAGGTATACCATGAGAGAAGCGCGTAAATGGGTTATAAGTCGCAGAAAAAGCGTTCACCAAAGTGAGTATCCGCCGTCAATGAGGCAATCGGCACCTTTGAAAATGTTAGAAACTATCTCAATAATATGCCCAATTCATATTGGGGCGTGTTTGGGGTTGTGGAGTTGGAGATGAGGATCGTAACGATGATGCAGGGAATAGACTTACCAGTCATGAAGCTAGAAGAGTCCGAGGCTAGGAAGACGCAGAGGCCATTGAGCTCGTCGACGTTGCCGAGGCGGTTCTGGGGAGTGAGGCCGCGCCAGATCTTCTTCTGGGCCTCGAGGGCAGGGACGCGGTTGAGAGCCGTGTCCATATAGCCAGGGGAGATTGTGTTGACGCGGATCTTGTACTTGGCCCACTCGGCGGCGAGGGACTTGGAGAACTGAATGACACCGGCCTTGGAAGCGTTATAGCAGGACTGCTCCTGGGGGTAGTTTACGATGGAGCCGGACATGGAGGCGACGAGGACGATGGAGCCAGGCTTGCCGGCGGCCATCATGGCGCGGCCGACGGCCTGGGACATGAGGAAGGTGCCGGTGAGGTTGATGTCGATGAGACGGCGGAACATGGCCGGGTCGTACGTCTCGGCCTTGATGTTGGAGTCTGCAATGCCGGCCGAGTTGACGAGGACGTCGGGGGCGCCGTAGAGCTCGACGACGGAGTCGACGGCGGCGTTGATAGCGGCTCCGTCGCGGACGTCGACCTTGAAGAAGGAGACCGGGATGCCTGATTTCTCGTGGAGCTCGGCGGCGGCGGCGTCGCCCAGCTCCTGGTTGGCGTCGAAGATGACAATGTTCTTCGCGCCGGCCTCGGCGCAGGCACGAGCCATGTGGTTGCCAAGGCCACGGGCGCCGCCGGTGATGATGATGGTCTTGCCAAACACGGTCATGTTCTGGACGGTGCGTGGGAGAGTCTCGTAGACCTTCTTGGTAAGGGGCTCGACGGCCTCATTCTCGGCGGGAGGCGCAGGGCTGTCAAAGGGAATCTGGGCGGCGCCCTCGGGCACGCGTACAGTACGCTTATCGCCAGAGCCGGGCCCGTCGTAGATGGTGGCGGGCACCTCCTTTTCGCGAACAACGCTGTTCTTCTTGGGCGTGTCGGAGACGCGCTGGGTAGCAGTGACGGCGAAGCCACGGGTGGCGGTGTGAAGGCGCGAGGCGGGCGCCGCGGCGCGGGAGAGCCGTAGGACGTTGCGGGCAGCGAAAGACATGGCGTCGGCTGTGTGGTTGTGTGAGGGGGAGGTGTTGGTTGAGAGGAGGAGGTGGAGGAGTAGGAGGAGAGACTTGGTGTGTAAGTCGTAGAGAGATATTGAGAGACGAACGAGAGAGAGGTCCGACACGTAGAGGAGAAATTGGACGGGGATGGATATGATCAAAGAGCAAAAAAAAAGAATTGGGGGGAAGGAGCTCGAGGAGAACAAATATATATCCTGTATCGAAGGCTCTGCGCTGATGACCCGGGAACGGAGGTGGATGTGTTAGTAGGTTTTAGCGGAAAAGAAAGTGAAGGGGACCCTGAAAAGGGGGGGGCGTGTGCATTGTGTTGTGGGCCACGCACAGTGAAGGGCAGTGGCAGTTGGTCAATTGCAGTGCAGTGGCTGGTACGTACCTGGGACAGTGGCAGTGAGGCCACAGCAAGATGAAAATAAAAATAAAAGAAAGACTGGGACACTGGACCCTCTCCAGTGTTCAGAGGCCCGGGGGGGGCGATTTTAGTGGATAAAGTGGGGGTGTGCCTGAACGCTGGCAGGCAAGACATTTTCTTGTGGTGCGGCGAGACCGGGTGGCCAAGTCATTCACTTGTGCAGAGAAAATCAGGACAAGTGCAAGGACTCAAAGCCTTTAAACTCATTGTCTATTGTGCTGCAGAAATAGCCGAGGCACAACTATCAGTTTCTGATCCAAAGTGTTCGTCCCTCGACACAGTGGCAAACGACGTAAAAGTTCAAACGAAGACAGGCAGTTGCCATGATAAGACATACAAATAGTATCATCAATTATTTCGGCTGCCAACAGGGGGCAAGTCCGAGTTTCCAGGTTTGTGTGCTCTTGCCTCCAGCCATTGTACGAAGTAGTGTTGGCCGAGGAATGCAGCACACCGAATGCAGCCACAAATTAGTTTCGCCTGCCTACCCCAACTTCAAACGAGGCACGGGACACACGAGAGAAGCAGCACAGCCCTCAGAAAAGTGATAATAAGCTGGAAACACAGACGCCGGGATAGCTCGTAATCGGCAAGGGGGGGAGATGGGGGGAGTTGTTGGGCGGACGGGCGCCAGATCTGGTCACCCCACTGCCTCGCCTCGCTACAGAGAACCAGTATAAAAAAGCTTACAGCCAGCCTCTACCAGTAATAGAAGCACGCAACAGGAGACAGATTGCACTGACCGCACGCAACCAAGACACTGCCCAGATTGTTTCACTTTCACTAATGCTACTGACAAGAAAGAAAGAAGGAAAAAAGGGCCAAGACAAGAAGTGCCAATATTTTGCGTTAAACATGCCATACTGATACATTTTGTTTGCTCAAGAAGAGGGGCGCTAAGAAAATTTGACTGAGCTATCAATCACTAGCCAGCCTGATATGGCACTCCGCAGAGCCAAAAAGCTTGATATTTTTAGACGAATAACCTATTTGGCTATCTTTCTGGGGCTATCCCCTTTCTCATTAGGCTTTTATTATAGAAGAGATCAGCTGGTCTCGAGAGTAATTTACGCGGGGCCACCAGCAATTACACGCCGCAAAGTAAGAAAAAGAGGCCATGTGCATGCTTTTTGCCAGGGTCGCAAGGACCATGGACTGCGGGATGGAAAGAATGTGCTGACTGTCACCGTCGGTGTTTTCTCCCCAACCCTGTACACATATTCGTATGCATGCGCTGCTGAGCTCCCTCGGTCGAGAAAGGGGGCGTGCATGGGCGCAATGCAACACCCGACAAATAGGTAAGCCTCGACTCGCTTCGAATTGTCGGTCAACCAGAGCAGAAATGAAGAAGAAAAAATCCTTTCGGACGCATGACACCTCAACTCCTTCGCAAACAGTATCCGCGTTTGGTATTATTGCGCAACAGTAAGCACCCTTTTTTTTCACTATTGTTTTTTTTACTTTCGGCTGCCTGCCGATATCGCTGACGTGTTCTCCGTACTGGCAGACACTGGTTTGGTTTGTGTCGAGGCTAGCGTTGGTGGCTTGTTGAGAAGGGGGGTGTGTCGTGCCCAATTCCTAGAATTCCCCCATGGAGAGGTAAGCCGGGGAAACGCAAGCCTTGTGTGACGTGAAAACCATCTCCATGTTCAACGGAAACAAGCAAGCATTTGCTCACTACATCTGCACATCGCATTCTGCTATCGTAACAAACATTTCTTCAAGCCTCCACACCTCCCAGAGTTTCCGTTTTGGGGTTCCGGCTGTTACGCTGCGCTGCGGCCTTGCGGGAGAGATGTGGCGTTGCCCGCCTTGGCCTAGCGTCTCATTCTTCTCCCTGGTCCCTGGAAACGGTCGGCACACTGGAAACGGCGAGACAGCACAAGTGCAAGGCAAGGTTGCAAGGTACCCGGCTGTCCACTTCCGTTTATTTCTTTTCCCTCCACCACCGCACTTCTTAGCGCCCCATCGTGACGTGCCGCCCATCGTGGGGTCAGAGGAGAAAAAACAAGAAGAAGCGCCGGGACTTCCTGCGCTGCCGAGATCTAGGATCTCTTCTATGCTACTCTACTTCCCGCCACCGCTAGCTGCATGCAATTTCAAAGAAGAACGAGACAACGTTGTGGCTGCGTTGCGTTGTGCCAACGATCAAACTTCGGTAGCCCGCCGTTTCCTCTGCCTTTCACGATGATTTAGAATTCCCCGGCTACCTGCATGAATCCCGCTCGGTCCGCCATCTCTCCCCAATACTGGGTGACGAACAAGATTTACACCCCTCCCCCCAAGTCATGACACGGCGTTCTCGCTTGCTCGCCACCGCGCGGCATCTCAACCGTTTCGCTGGAATTGACCAGACACGGCCCGCCACATTCGAAAAGGCGCTCAAAGGCCAACATGACAGCTCAACGCTGCGTCGTACAAGAATCTCACATGACATGAAAAAAACCTCGCATCGGAGGGCTTGTTCCCGTCGGACGGCTTTCCCGACGCTCGTGGCTTCGTGCCTCGACAGCACAACACAAAGTAACACGCAGGGGCTACACCGCAGCAACATCGCCACTGTGAGCACAATGAAAATCAAGGAGAGTCGGACTAAGCTACAGCTGGTACGTCTTCGACACGCAAAGTCAACAGCGGCCACTTGCTACTCAACTTCCCTGCAGTAGCTAGTGGGGATCTTACGTATAGTCTGGCTGTTTCGAGGCGTCTTCAAAACCCCGTTTCGCTGTGACATGCCGCATCTCGGTTTGAATGCGCGACAGCAAGCTGCAGCTTGAGGTTCTGCTCTGCGACTCGCTCTCTCCGTGTTCAAGAATAACTCTTGTCCTCCTCAGCGACCAAGTCGTCCAGCCTCGACACACCCTACCCAAGCGCCCGAACAAGCCATCTGTTGGCTGCAGCTAGGCCCTAGCTCCGTTCTAAACGCTGCTGCAGCCACGCTTCGGATGCACAGCTCTCCCATCCGTGCGCCGCCAGCCCTCCTCGGACGGACAAGAAAACTTGAGCCCGACAGCTACGGGGGTGCATCTACGACTGACTTCCCCCACAAGTCATTGCCGCCCTGCGTTTCCAGAAAATTTCTCCTCCCAGCCAAGTCAAGCCCCAAAGAGGCACACCCTCACCCCCTTTGGCTCCCGCCCGCTTTATAAAAAGTCAGAAAATAGCTGCGACCTGTTCCTCCGTGAGCCGGAAAACTTTTTCCTCGCCTGTCGCAGGTGGGCGGCCGGTGGCTGTCATCTGGGGCTCACTAGCAGTGAGCTCTCAGGCAGCCATATTTCTCGTCCTGTGTATGGGCAGCCATCTTGTGTCCACACCGCAATCGCTTCCACTCTGGCGTCGGAGAAAACACCAAACATTTGCCGGCTTGGAATTGATGATAGAGAGCGATGTCCACCGCCGGCTTGCTCTATTCGTATGAGCTCGTTCGCTCGGACTGTTGCCGCAAGCTGGCGAACAAGCTTAGTTCGCTCTGCAACCAAGCACTTCATGCGCCATGAAACCGACACAAATACTGGTAAAGGCATATCATATGGGTTTGCCTCAGTTCAGGCAACTCGATCCTTGCCATGTGTAATTTTTTTGCTGCCCGCGTGACAAGTCATCCATGCTCTGCACCAAACAGAGCCGGGTTTCTCGCTAATGAGCTTATTTCACGGCCCCCGTCGCTGACACCAAGCTCACTTTTCCGCTCCCGAAGCGCGAAGGCCGGCGCGCCGTGTCCTGCTGTGCCTCTTCTCAACAAGACAGGTACCGACTAGCTGGGAAGTCGGCAGCCCACAGCCTGGGGCCAACCCTTGCAACCATTTAGAGATTCGCCTGTGTCGGGGAGCTAGTTCCGGCACTAACTGCTTGTTGAAGACGCCGCAAGGGGGAGACAACAAATCCCACCCCAGTCATCAGGGTAATTGAACTGTATTAATAAAAGCGTGCTGCCCAAAGCCCAATCGCCGAGACAACGTGGCCTGGCCTGGCCTACGTGTCTGCTTTTGGGTATCGGATTTATACTTTCTTAACTCGTAACTAGCACTACCTTGTTTCTATTTGCGAAATGGCACGACAGATGAGCCGCAAATCATGCTATGCACCTGACTAGCGGCCCGCGAGCCATGCTGGGGACTGTCACTGTCTCACCCCGCCGGCCAGCCCCTTTACGCTGTTGCCCGGTTGCATCCTGCATGAGACGACTCGTATCTATGCTCACATTCGGTCTCTAATTAGAATTACTAAGATCTAGCCGAGATGTCGTACGCGCCACCCGAGTCTCTATAATCACTATAATGCCATGCCGCAAGAGCTTTCGATGCAAACGACGCTGCACTCCGTACTCCGTACACACATTTGCTTCGAGATCTTAACGTCCTATTCAGGCTATTCAGGCAGTCCACAAAAGCTGTCACAGTGCCAGGGACAAGAGTGAGAGAGAATAGAGAAGTGAATAGAACAACGTGGCAACCATCTACACGCGTTGACGCCATGTCTGTTCAAATTCTTTAATAATCGGGTCGTTCAGTGGGTTTAATGTGGGAGAGCACATGGGCACTCAAGTACAGCTGTCCTGTCCATGCACATTTGACAGTGTTGGTGGTTCAAACACTGGTCATTCGGCCAGCGGATTGCCTGATGCAGACGTCCCGAAGCAGGGAGGACAGCGACACCGCACACCGCTGATCACCGCAGAGCCCTCTTCTACCCTGTTGCCTGTTACCGCAACTCTGCAAATCAACAGAATTCATTTTCATCCTGCCGCGGCCGACTTTGCATCATTCCAGTTCCACGAGTAAGAACTAGGGCCAACTAATAGCTCCAGTTTTGTCTCTCACGCCGGCCAACTCTGGCTTTTTTTCGATTGTCCACAATTGCAATGCATTTCCAGTTTTTTCAACTCCTACTATGGGTGTCAAGGTGTCAAGCCACGGAATTTCGGGCCCTCGATCCAGAAAAGCTTGGATTTTATATCGAATAGCTTGCCGCACAAAACGCCACGACGTCAGACCACAAAGTCATGTAAATCTACTTGTCTCGGAGTTCTTGTCGCTGCAGGCTGTACTTGGAAGAAGAACGCACTACATCCACTTTTTTTCCAGTCATGACGTCAATCTCGAATTGGCTTATCGAATCAAATTCTTTCGATAATAAAACTCGAGTTCACATGGCAAGCTGATAAGGCATCGTGCGCGGTGACCCCTGGAATTGATTGATTTTTTTTAGGGTCCAAAATTTTGAGGGTGGCGGCGTGGGTGTATTGATGCAAGGCTTCGACAACCTTCTCCCGGACCGACACTGCCGTGGGCGAGGTGAAGAGACATCACGCATACGATGTTTTTGTTCTCGAGATCATTGGATTGATTGGGAGAATTTCCAGGCTCAACTATCGCCGTCTCAAATATTCGCTACTGGCATCCCGGCAACACTAGCACCATGCATATTTCGAGTCTAGCATCTTGCCATGGACGTTGAATGTGTCTTGCGAAGACGATAATGGCACCAAAAGTTGATCCCGCGTTCGACGACTGCGCTGCGACAGCAACAGCGATACCTAATACCCGCACTTCTAAACAACTTTCATGGCATCAACCCGCGCCATGTCTACGATCGCGAAATACATCAGTGTCGACAGGCCGAGTCGTACTGCGGGTGCACTCAACCTTGGGCTGGCACTCTGCAGACGCCGCCCTCCTCGGAGTTTCGCAAATAGCGTTGCAGTATTCAAACACAAGTGCGTGTTGCTCGTGTCGTAAATCGTGATGGATATTATAGTAGCTTTACCTGTCCATGAACAGGAGATCACGATCGGCCTTTTCGTACCTCTAGCAAGAATCGTTGCGACATAGTGTGGCGATATCACCTTCGCTGTTCGACTCGCTGTCGCCGATAGAATCCCCGTCTCGATGAAAGCTTTCGACCCAATTTCTTATAAAGTTTAGCATTCCGAACATATTCTCAGAGAATGTCAGGGCTTTCACTGCATTTTCGAATGTGGTTGCCAGACATGGGCAAAGTTGCAGCCTGAAGGAGGCGACCACATTGGCAGAGGTGAATGAGGACGTAGGCCTTCAAGGCTCCAAGCCAGCAAGCACAGGTGGATTATCATGCAATAAGATACCACATAAATTTTAAAGACGGACGATGATAGTTACTGACACCCCAAGACCATAAATGGGATCGGTCAACGGCGGTCGAGGCAAGAAGCCAGGCACGAACAGATGATGAGGAGCTAGTGAAGTCTGTTTCTAGAGCGGGACTATACTTGGAAATCTCACTCATTCTTTAGAGAGATCTGTATCAAACATTCAGCTGCATAGAATCACATTTCCTTCTCCCAAATGCAGCTCACTTTCTGCCGGGAGTCCGTACCTCTTAGCCTGCAACATAGGCTTATTCACTGCAGTCTTACGCACGCGGTTTCAATTCCGCTATAACGTTCATACATCGAGGCTCTTTTGACCTTTATTGATCTCCCTCACTTACTTTGGCAGTTCATCCCTCTTGGGGTCACCCTCAATCATCCCCGTTGACGGAGCTCATACGGACCAAAGCAGGCCTCCCTTAAGCCCGCCAAGTAGGTTTTATTTCATGCGCGGGAGTCATTTCTATGGTCTGATTGATCGTTTAATAACTTGCAACAATGGCCCCTCCCTTTGCCAATCGTCCCAATAGAGAGGCTGACTCAGGTTTACCTCTCAATTGGTACCAGTCGGTCCTCGATTGGGCGTCACCTGATGAGGAGCGCGACAACCCCGGAAAGCTTGATGTATCAGGCAAACCTCTTGCGAGCTTTCATGACCTGCGAATTCAACAAGGAATCGGGTGACTGGACTTTTGCGCATGCAGTTCACGTGGCGAGATGGGAATTCCACCAGGCTGGTTACACTTCGACACAGCTACAGGAATCAAAACAAGTTTCAATGCGAAATGATCTACTTACAAGTGTTCTTACGGCTTTGAGGAACATCTATTCCCCCACTATACTCGAGTGTACGACTTTCCCGCAAGCTTCTGCGAAATTCATTTCGTATCTTGACACAACAGCTTGCCTCGTTGTTGAGACGCTCCCCAATTGGAATTCGCAAACCGAAAACACTTCTCCGAGGCATTGGTTTTTCACGCCCCTTGCAAAGAAATGGTTCCTGGCCGCCAAGTTCTCGTCACCCACTGGTGCCCTTCCGGAACGCCTGCTCAAAAACCTCAAAACGCTCGGCTGTAGTGACTACTTGAACATCGAGGCAAGTTCCATGGTACAAACATTACGGGCCTTGAGACTATCCACTGACCTTGCAACAACTAAGAAAAAGAATAGTTCAAGTTTGAATAAATGCAAGGCGAGTCGGAAGGTTGACGATGACGCAGAAAGGCAGACCGAAAAAGGTGCAACTCGACCTTTCGATGCTTCTTCCTCCAAGACGATGAGCTTCGACCGGAGCTCTCTGCAACTGCTCATTAATAAGACTATAGACGATAGGCTTCACGAGTTCAACACCTCCGCAGTTGGCAAGAAACGCAAGTTCAACGATGGCCATCTTGATGAGCCCATCGAAGCCGCTGTCAAGAAGAAGCTTGCTTCTTATGAGGTGCTGTTGGACGATTGGACCGGACTTACGGATCATCTTGTTCACAGCTTGGTCAGCTTCAGTGACTTGCCTGAGAAGGCTACGAAGCTCAAACAGCGACGGGAAGAGCTCAAGGCGGCCGCGACCCCTTGACCTCTATTCCTCTGGAAATATTAAGGTAATGCCGACGACAGCTACCATACTGAGTGGCCCCAGGATGATGAACTGCCGTGTTGCTCTCTAAAATTATGGTTAGACAGCCTTTTATCGGTGGCTGAAGGTTTCTAGTATTGCTGCAATTATGCGGAGTATTTCGTGGGCCGCGGCACCCGGGCAGGAGCCTTGGCTTGACCGTGGTTTCGAGTCGTGGATGATGACAAAGAACAAGCTTGCTATTCTGCTATGGAGATTTCAATTTACTCTGATTTTACATTTTTGGGCCATGATTGATGGGCAAGTATAGCAATGGGCAAGGCAACGGGCATGGTACCCACGGATCATGATCATGGGGTTGATCAAGTTTCGAACAACAAGACACTGCAACACACGATGCACAGTGAGATGTCATTTCACCATGATTAAAGAGAAATTCAAATTTGCTGGACTCAAAAATTTCAGTCACATTGAGAGAGCTTATCGGAAAAGATGTTTCTTCGCTGCACTGTTGCGCTCGAAATGGTTGAGCTGCTCCACGTCCATTCTACTTTCTGTTGTTTCTCTCCGCCAAGCGAAGTCGACAATGTATCACACAGATACAGCGCGGACAACGTTCGACGTATTCACCAAGTTTGAAGCTTCCCTTTTCTAACTTGTTATCTGTCCGGTTCAGAACATGTCTAATTCTTCCACTCCCGTTAGTTCGTGTGATCGTTTGTTTACACGATTATCGCCATGTATTCCTCTTGCTCGATCCTTCATGAGACATGCCCAGCACTGCACCTCAAAATTCCTCTATACGAGTGCCTACATTCTTCCTCGAAGCAACATTGATGAGATGAGTACCGATCACGAGATCCATCAAGCCCAAGCCAACACTCTTGTACACGACGGTACCGTCGCGCAGCCAGCGCACCATGTGATCTTCCTTCTTCTTCTTTTCGCCCTGGTCTGCTGAAGAGCCAGACTTTGAGCGAAAAGGCAGGTGGAACGTGGACTTGTGGTTGGACGACGTTGAGCTCGCGGGACTGGCCGGGCGCGAAGGCTGGCTAGCGTAGACGCCGGACATGGCCGAACCAGAGTCGGTGGTGTCGGTTCGCTCGAATTCGCTGGTCGCGTCAGAGGCAGAGGCCTCTGCTTCGGATTCTTCAACTCGCAATTTGTGAAGCATAACAAGTTCGCCCAGTCTGTGTATGTTAGTAAGGGTCAAAACGAATAGGCAGACTGTGCATACTCAACGAGGTGCGTCGCCGGAATCTGGGCAGAAATGATTTCGCCTGCCTCCTTTAATACACCCTCCAAAGTATCGACAACAATGACGCCGCCCTCTTCAGCATGCTTGTGGAAGTGGCGGTGCGGCTTGTCGTGCTTGTCGTGATGCTTCGTAACCCGGTGCAGCAGTAGTTCAGGGAGCTCGCGCATCTCGGGCGTAAAACTTCCCACGGCCACGATAAGCCGTCCCTTTTTGCGACCCTCGTGATTCGTCAGAATGTGCGCATCAAACAGCTCGTTTCGCGACGGCGTGCAGCAGTAAATGACGTCTGAAGCGCGAAGGTATTCTTTTTGCAGACGGTCAAACTCATGAAACGTCGGCGTCAGAATCGAAAACTTTGCATTCGCCCACCCTTCGCGCTCCTTGATGGCCTGCGGGATGATGGAGAACCTCTTGAGCATCAGGGCCGCGCTCTCGGAGAAGCGATGGTTGATGATGTAGACGTGGCGCACGGTGCTGCCGCGCATCATGAGCGCGAGGCGAACGTGCCAGTAAGCCTGTGAGCCGCTGCCAAAGACGGTAATGTCGCGCACGTGGTTGCGGCGGGAGACGAGACATGCGGAGCCGAGAGCCGTGCGGAACGCGGTCAGGCTGCTAGCGTGGACGACACCGGTCAGCTCGCCGCCGGGTGAGAAGAGGTTGACGACGCCGGTTGGGCTAATCGGTTTTACGGAGGGATCCTGCATTGCGGCGGATGTCGTCAGCGACACGACTATGCATGTTAGCAAAAAGTGTCTTATATGATAAAGATTCCAGTCGTGGGCGCACCTTTGCAGCCCATGCCCTGCGGACCGCATGATGGCATGTACAGAGTCGTGGCCTTTGTCTCGGGGTGCTGCGTGGTGATGCGATGCGGCTGCTGAAAGGCGTCGGCGCCATCTACCTGGGAGCCGGTCGAGAATTCATGCAGCGCCTCGGCGAGGACACGGCGAAACTCTTCGAGCTCATCGAGGGTGAGGCTCTCCAATATCGAGTTGACCTGGTCGTCGGACAGTACTGTGAGCGTCATTGTGACGGATGCGCTGGCTGTGGCGCCGGGTGAGGGCTATCGCGGGGTCAGAGGGGTAACACGAGTCAGAAGGTGGCCGACTGCAAGCGTGGCTTTCTCCTAGGATGAAAGGTGCGCTTTCAAGTTTTACCCAGAGCCGTTCGACGGAGGGCTTGCGTATGCGTCAAGCAAGATGCAAGCTCGAGACCAATGCATGGCGGTTTCGTTCAAATGGGTCAGATTGTTGGTGGCGTCGTGGTGGTCATTGTTAGCTTGAGCCTTCTCCACCGGGACCCGCGACGCTGAGCAAGGCCCGAGGCCGGAGCGTGAGCAGACGACTTTATGCCGAATCGGAGGGCGACATTAGGACCTTGATAGGCTGGACGGTCGATGCCGGACTTGGCCGGATTGTGAGGATGCGGAGATGAAAACAATGTGATGAGAGATGGTGAAGGTGCGCGGGAAGCCAGGCGGGAAAGCAAGCCAGATCGCAAACTGGTGGGACCAAACGGCCTCGGTTTTACCAAGTACTAAAGGGAGTTTTTAAGGTTAGAAATAAACTTTGTTGGTTTTACAATTTTTACAGAAGCTCTATCGCCTCTTTTGAATCAGGCAAGAAGCTAAAAGAAATTCTAGCTCTCTTAGAAAAAAATCATCAGTCCTCGAAGAAAAGAAGCTCAATAGAGCTTACGAT